>VZRO01002270.1:702257-759798 GCA_013397915.1 Daphoenositta chrysoptera
CTTTCCTTTCCTTTCCTTTCCTTTCCGTTCCTTTCCTTTCCTTTCCTTTCCTTTCCTTTGATATTTCCAAAGTACCTTCCATATTTAATCTCTCATTTTGGAAAGTGAAAAGACATTGAGCAGAAAATTAATTATACTTTTATTTTTATGTAACAGCACAGATCAGAGGTGGCTACATAACACTCGTTTAGGAATTGATAGACACCCCAGATGAATCAAATGAAGTAGACAAATATCTTGGAGCAGACATGCAAACCATGTCAGACAAAATATTCTCTGTAAATACCTACTAACTGTGAAAAAAATTTAAAATTTGAAAGTCAGATGTAGACAGTAAGCTTATAGACAGATATATTTAGGAAAGAAAAACCCTGGGCCTAGTTCTGGTGTTCTACAGAAATTTAGGCCTGGTCGAATCACCCAACTTCTTGACTCTTCCAGGGTTACCAGAAGCAGAATTTCAGAAAATGTGGTATGCCTTGAAATCTAAATGATTAGTTTAGATTAAGTCAGATTAAACTGGCTGTGTTCTTGGAGCATAAATTTTCTTTGCAGTAAAATGGGATCTCTCCACGTCTGGCAAGTAACATGCCAGCAGATGCTACTGCTCAGGTGTCACCTCACTTGGACTTTTTATGTACAGGCAAGCACGGTATGGAGGGCTGAAAGTAAGGTGCCAATCAGAAACTACAAAAATTCACTGGTAAGAGGGATAAACAAAGAATCTTGATCCAAAACACAGTGAAACCCATTAAAGTACTCCTGCTTGACCTCATTTAGTTTTGGGACTGTTCCCAGATGTGCTGACAGATTTAATCCTGTTTCTACCTTTGTTGATTTTCAGAGACCATATTTTGTAGTTTTCCTTCTAGTATTAATTCAGGCAGAAAACCAGCTCATTTTAATTCGTCCTTTTTGGCAGAATAGTGTTTGATGTAAATTGAATATTCTATTTGATGTATACAACCATAAAAATCCGTGACCTTATAATTAAAGAGGTTCAGCATAAATAAGCCACTATACAAGACTTCCTGGAGTGTGAACAGGAAATCTGGGGTTTTATTCTTCTACAGACCAGGCATTAACAGGTTTTGTACAGCAGAATCTCAAGAGCTTGTGAGTAATTCAGCAACTTAATCCTCGAGGCATTTAAAAATATTCAAATTGGCCCACTTATTTTTTCAGCATCAGCAAAAGTTTGCTGCTTTTTCACTTGTACAATTAAAACTTAGCAGGCAAACTGTGTGTCAGTCCAGCTCCAATGTAATTTCATAGTAAATCAAAGTGATCAAGAAGAGCAATTCTGACTCCAACCGTGCTCTCATGCTGCCATGATTCATTAGTTACAGTACCAATATTCACAGAAACTGCATATGCAGCAAGGATATGGGTAGAAAGAGAACTTAGATATAGGTTGCAACACTCAGAATCACTTGAAACTTCACATTTATAAAAATTAATTTCAGGAATGGGGCAAACCACACCCCTGCAAGTTGTCATAGCTCAGTAGTTCACTCTCATATCTCATATCCTGTACTACAAGGAGCTGGCTCAATCCATTCCGGTATTACACATTTCAGATTTTTGGTAATGGAAATAAGATCAAAGTACATATAAACCTTTCTTGGAAGATACAAAATATTCCGTATAGCTCTTTACAATAACTTAATACATCTTGGTAAATTTCCCACCGTCACTACTTTACATTGCCTAAAACTCTGTAGCTGCTTTTTTTGGTGTACTCCAACAGTAAAAACCAGAAACCTTAAATTCAGAGTACTCTGTGTAGTAATTCCTTTTTTTTCTCTTTTCTTTTTATCTTGCCTTTGCCATTTCAGTAATGTAATTAATTTCAGTGTTTTATGTCCTCACAAATCATTTGTGCTTTTATGTTTATCTCCTTTTTTCAGAAACCTAAATCAAAATCCAAAAACTTTCAGTGTTGCTCAGCCAAGATATGTGCACAGAAGAATAGGAATTAAGGCCCTCACACTGCATTGGAAAGGGCAGGTTAGGCAGTGGCTCACTCGTGCACCTCAGTAGGCATTACTGTAATTTTAAGAGTAAATAATTTCCACTAAAGCTTCTTGCTTTTACTGGAAGACACTGACTGGGGAAAGGTTTTATTCAAAAATGCCGGACTAGCTCAAGGTTTGTCTTAAATAGTGTTTGATTCTAGAAAAACTTTCATATTTCTTGTGGTATCCTGACTCAGTTTATGTTGCATATGCAGGGTTAATACACTCTTACAGAAGATTCTTTATGACACTTTCAGCAGACATGGTGAGTTATTACCATTAAACTTAGCTAAAAGCAATACATTTTAAAAACTGTTTTGCTCCTAGTCCTAGGTTCTGGCAGCTTCTGGAAGATCTTTCTCCACATATCTTAGCCATTGGCATTTAACTCTGATTTAATAGCAATAAAAATAGTCTGGGTGTCAGTATTTAAATAACTTTTTGTCTCCTGCTCCTCTTTGAGGTGTTACTGAAAAACCTTTCTGCTTTCTTTTCCCTGGTGCTGTGTAGCCGATGCAGGGAGCTGGGGAGGTGCTGCAGTGCCTCAGGGCAGCCAGGAGCTACACCCCAGATAATTCCTGTACACCCGGTATATTGGAAAAATTATTTTCCTGTTTCTGGTTGGATGCATTAACAATCAGTTGAGGAGTGGAGAAGCTCTAATTCACTTTAATCTTTCCATGTCTTGTAGGGGAATCATATTACAGAAATAAATAGTATGTTTTGGGTTAAAAGTATGGGGAAAAATGAAGTCTGACCCTCGGTGCCATGAGCTATATACTTTACGCATTCTCAAGATTAGGAGAGTTCAGCAATGGAAAATTAGAGACAAGATTTTTCTCATTCCAGTTAAAGTAATTTCAAAACAAAGTTTGAATTGCCATTTCTATGTACCAAATCCCTGGTCAGAAGGATGTTAATAATGTAGTCCGACCACTGATTATGTCAAATTCCAGAGGAAAAGCATGAGGAAGATGAAGAGAGGATAAAGAAGGTGTGTGATGAGGATACTAAGACTGTAAAGCTATATTAGTAATTTAAACCTGCACAATATTTTAATGGCAAAATTTTAATTCTATACCATTTATTTGTAAAGTAAATGAAAGCTTTATATTAATCAACTCTTAACACCTCCCAAATGCAGAGATTATCAGTCTGAGAACAGACCAAGATCAGTGATCTCTTGCATTTCTCAATGCCAGTGAGTGTTGTTTTTTACCCTTTGACTTGTCAGTTCCTGACTGACTTTTGTCATTTCCTCGAAAACCTCTGGATAATCTAAGAAGCAGAACATCCTTGACATCAATTTGAAACCCTTTTTCTCCATCACCTCTTTTTCATAGGTATTACAACAGCAAGTAAATGAGCAGCAAAGACCATCCACAAAGAAACACTGGAAGAGATGGGAATTTCATGTAGTGAAATTCCCTTTTGAAGGAATTTCCACTGAACCAAAAATTTGTCTACAGACAAATTAAATGGAATATAGCTGTACATTTCTTGATACATTATGAAACACAAGTCATTGGCAGTTTCAGTTGTTAGATTAATAAATTCAAAATTACTAAAATAGACCAAAATTCCTTGAAAAAACAAATATGGATTGTATGTTGCATCTGTAAGTTTAAATAAAATCATGCCTCTAACTCCAGTGGGCACATCTGAAAAGAGTTCTTATCAAGGAATGCTTGTGTCCATCATGGTTTACAAAGCGAAATTAACTACTTTAAATTTTATTTGTTGTTTATTAGAAAATATTTTAAAATCATTGGGCATAAGTGGGAGTCTTATGCAGATTTATGGCTGGGCCATGGGCCAGGAAATATTAATGTGTGACAGTCTTAATTTCTGAAACCTTTGGAGTTTTGCTTTTAGAAATGTGTATGCAAAGCTTCTATTTTTAAGCAAAATAATACAGAACTGGTGTTGAATGCAGGATTGTAGTGCAAACTGGTTTAATAGGGCCAGTGTGGCACTGGCCACTATTAATGCATGCAAAACAAAGCTTTTTTTTGGCTTTCTAAATCCAACACAATACTCAAGCTGATATTATTTTTACCTTAACAGGACAAATCCTTTAATAATTTATTAAAAAACCTGTAGATTCATGTGTCAAAAATCTTACTAAAGCATGACAATGAATGATGAAAAATACACACTTTTCAAAGTATAAAAAGCGAGTTATCATAGCAGATAGAGTGTACTCAGCTTAAACATAATTCTTAACACTTATAGCACAAATGTCAAACTGTCAAATAAAATTACTTGAGGACCTTCTTGTTTAAAGGAATAGTTTTTAATCTTCTGTCACAGAAACAGTGGAGATCTGTGGAATAGTGACCAATGAAACATGCACTTATTTACTGATAAATTTAATTTTTATTTTTAAAACATCATGACATTATCTGAGGCAGTTTTTCTTCAAAACAGAGGACTATAAGATAATGAAAATGATGGTTGCTGGTGTGATTGTATGTCACCTACAACAGAATTTTCATTTATTTCTCCAAAGATCAGCATTTAAAACCATATTCAAGTTTGAGTATTGTTTGTGTTTTGGGTATTTTTGTTCCAGGTAATGCCGAGATAACTTTGTCCAGGAGACTCTGTGTTTTTGAAAACTCTACTATGTTATAGTTCCATACAGCACATTGGAACTTCTGTCTTGATATGGAAAACACAGATTTAGTTAAGCATTAGGGCTTCTTTGGTAGGAATCTAGAAATATTTTGAAAGATTGACATTTGGAAGAAAAAAAGTACTTTCCCTGAGAAGATTTGGAATATGTTTTGCAATAGCTTGCCTGACAAAATTGTTGGAGACTAAATCAGCCTGTGGATATAGTAAAGATGCAAAAGGGTTCAAAGAACTTTGTGGGTTTTAAAATCAACATACATCCAGGGAAGAAAAGACCTAATAAAGGCATGAAAACAAAAAACGATTACAGAAAAAGCTTAAAATATGTGAAAGAGATATATTCATATAAAATATGTGAAATATCTAATTCCCTTCCTCACACTGAATTTGGATACCTCTTCTGCATAACAGATGCAACTTCAGATTTAGCTTTAAGCAACACATGAAAATTTAGAAGATTTTGAGAGTGTACTGAGTATGACTCCTAAGAAATAGGTAAAAATTCATTTAAATCTTCCCTCAAAGTTCAAGAAATCTACACCAATTACAAAGTGACTTACATCATATAACATTATTTGGTGGCTTGCGTTTGCACATCAAATAATGCAGGTTTCAGTCTTTTCAAATTGATATATGGAAGTTTGTTTTGCAAAACAATTTCAGGTAATTAAACACTGCTTTTTGTTTAATCTCATAAGTAAATCTTTCATGGAATTCTGGCACATTGGAAATAGAAATGCTGTTTGTGAGCCAGATATGCAGCTTCTACCACATGTCTCTGTCAAGCTGGATTGTGAAAGGAGGTGTCTTATCACAGAACTGTCAGTGAAGCAAAGCTAAATAGCCTTGTGCAGATAAAACATTGATAAACCAACATAAGCAACTTGTTGCTGAATTACAGGGAGGAATATATACAGATACAAAGCATTTATCATAATAGCTTTCAAAGACTTTAACTGCCAATATATGAGATAAACTTCATTAAATTATTAGCACAAATGTGATAGAGGGACTTTATCTAAATCCCACATTAACAATTATAAACACAGATATTGTGATTGATATCTAACATCAGATTCCTCCAGCTGTTGATATAAATTCTTCCATGCACCCTAAAGGCAAGCTACTAGATAACGTAACATAGCAGTAGCAGATTCTCATATTTATGCATGATTTTGGCAATGCTTTAAAGGAATCTGATGTAGCACTGTGAATGAAGAAAGGATGAAGTTTATCTATGTTTTCTTCTTGAATTACTACAAAGAAATACCTGTTACATTTGTAGTAATTAATTTGTTCCTCCTGTTTCCTTCTTGCACCTCCCAGATCCTTCATTTTAAGAAATCTGGAAAGACTCACGTATTGGGGAGTTATTAAAAAATGTGTGCATACCCTTTTCCATGGTTTAGTAATCAAGAAGAGTTTGTAGTCATTCTTACTAAAAGAGGAGGCATGAAGATGGACCAAGAGCCAATATCTGCAATTCTTCTGGCATACTGCCACAAATTCGAGACAGTTCTTTTTTTTTTTTCTTTTTTTTTTTTTTTTTTTAACCAAACAAGGTTCAGGTGAGATTGTGGGGCTAAACAGTCTTTTGTGGAGCTGGTAAGAAGTTGTCTGTCTGCTAGCTCAGGTGTCAGCCATTGCTTCAGGGGCCTTCCAAGCACCCTGG
The DNA here is from genome assembly GCA_013397915.1 of Daphoenositta chrysoptera. Classification (NCBI taxonomy): domain Eukaryota; kingdom Metazoa; phylum Chordata; class Aves; order Passeriformes; genus Daphoenositta; species Daphoenositta chrysoptera. The sequence goes on from VZRO01002270.1 coordinate 708,585, forward strand.
GTGATTGCAGAGATAGGAGAAGGTTTTACCTTGCACTTAGGTTTGTTGGTATCCAGCAGCTACCACACCTGGATGTCACTGCAAAATGCTTCCAAGGTCTGCAGTGCCTTTTGGAGCTCTGAGGAGAATCATTCTTCTTCCCTGTCCTATGTATTTCTTCTTTCCACTCTTCAAGTTTTGATTTATGCAACAGTCCTCGCTTCTTCTAGTCATAAAAATTTTCCTCTTGTGTTTACCTGATACACTAAAGCATGGAAAAAACAAAGTCAATGACTTAGATTATTAGACTGAGTCAACATCAAGGGGTCATGTGCACAGTAGAAGCAGACATGAATGAAATAATAATGAAGTCCATATTCCAACATTTACTTCAGACTAGCACTAGTCTAATCCTGGGGACTAGAGGCTCACTACTGTTTGGGGCATGTTAAGAGTACATCTTTTGATTTAATTTTAAAATTTTAATTTCCAAAACAAATTCAGTTTTTGTGCTTTGTCTCAGAGCTCTGTGGCACAACTCAACACACAATAAACAGGGATAACTGGGAACTTTGCTTGAATGCCACTTCTTATCTGAAATAGACACTAAAACAAATGCATCCTTAGACTTCCTATCCTAGGTCCGAAAATTAAACAGAGCTGTTTGAACTTGTCAAACTGGAATTTTAGGCTTGTAGAAACTATTTGGCTTTTCATACCAATTTGGAATTCAAGATTATGAAATCTGAAACTTAATTGAAAAAAAAACCTGTTTTCTAGCTAGTTCTGTCTTGGTCTGCCAGCTATGTAGAAGTGGGACAATTCATGAGAGTATCCAAACCAGCTACAGCAAGTTGCACTCAAGGCGTTTTATACGCTTGCTTTTTTTTAATTTTTGGAGGTTTTCTCATCTGTTCTGCTCTGCTCTGAAGTCTTTCATCTTTGTTCAGAATGAAATCTCCACTGGCGCTTAAAATCTTTGGAGAGAGGATGAACAGTAAAGCATTAATTTACACTGTTAATTGGTGTATAAATTAAACCATGTTCCCTTGAGAGTAGCTGCTTCCCAAGTCAGATTTTCACAAGGAAAGTTGTACTGGCAGTTCTGCAGCAATATGCCTTTTCCTGCAATCTTCCCTAGCAAAAAAATTAGGCAAAATTAGTTAGCAAAATGAGATTCAGATTGGAGGAAAAGTGGGATAGCCGAAGACAGGGATTATTTTATTACAAGTAACTTAGTTTCTGATAAAATTTTTTGCTGTGTCACAGAAACATTAAGTCTGAATCAGAAAGTTTGTATTTGTCAGAGATGCCTGAATTTATAATGGGAGCCTGTATCCTTGTCTTCTCCTGTGCTTGTCCCTAAGTCCCTGGGACAATCCCATGGCTTTCTGTGCCAATGCTAGCAAACACTGAAGTAAAACTGTTCTTACCTTACCTTACCTTAACTTCTTCTTGTACTGCAGGGTGGGATTGTTTATCACCACACTGTGCTTTTTCTAAATGGTTATTTAGGGAATGTTCTGGGAAAAAAAAAAAAGAGAAATCTTATCACTACCTCCCACAGATTTTATTCTGGGCTGCTCTAAAATACTGGTGAACCAAATTCTCTTTAACTCATTGCATCTCCCCAAAACATACTGAAAGGGGGGTTTCCTCATGATTCTTTCCATAGCACTTGAATGCACAAAGATCACCACACCAAACTTATGATTTTCCCTCAGTTCTGCCCTAGTGACTCCTTGCCAAGCTGGAGCTCCTCTGCTATGATCCCCTCTATGGTCACTGTACCTGCTGAGCTGAGCTGCAGCCTCAGTGCCAGCAACTGACACACACGACACTGACTCAGTCTGGTCAGAGGTCTCACCAGGACACTTCTTCCCACAGAAAACACCAGCTCATAGGAACTGCACCCTGGAGAAATAGTCTCCTCTTGAAAAATTGTTGGAGAGAGCAGAAACAGGTTTCCACTGAAGTCAGTCTGATTCTGGCCAGCCTGTCAAGGGTTAGAGAAGGCTTTAACATGAAGATTGCTTAAAGCTCTAAAAATTCAGCACCTTTTTGATTTCTCATTCCTAATTCTAGTGGATTTTCAATTCTAATTCCATTTCCATTCCTATCCTTCCAGTAGTCTCACGTAGACAGAAATAATTTCCAAACTTTAAATCATAAGTGATGTAGAGTTTCATCTCACAGACCAGTTCTAACAGGTGGCTGTTTGGAGCTGGATATGTACCAAGCAGAGGCTAATAACTAGTCATAATTGGTTTGTACCCCTGATCACACATCTTTTCCTTTTCGAAACTGTTCAACTGAAAATAATTATTCTCTAGAAGCAACCTGGTGCTGGAGCTTGCCTGACTCCATAAAAATGGCAGACTTATGCTGTGACTCTAAAGGTCTGTACAGGAAAGCACACCAGAATTCATACATAATTCATAGGGGCATAATTTCTAACATGCAGCACTAGTAGTCAGACTGCTCGGTGGAAGCCTGTGGAGAATCCCTGCTCAAAACTCCTCTATGTCCATCAAAGACAGACTACAAAATATTTCCAAATTTGTAGCTGTTGCACAGCTAGGAGTAGGATTGAAGCTATGGTAGCATAGATTTCTCATAGTTATCGTTTAGCCCGTTTGTTGTAAGCATCTTGTGCACTTGAGAGCCTTAAGGGCTCTTTTCATCTCTCGCATATCTGAGTAATCTGATCAAGGTTAATTTTTTTCCTGGAGTGACAGAATAGTCAGGAATAAGTCATCCCATCTAGGTATGCCAAGAGTGCCCATTCCGTAAGTAACACAAATTTGCTCTACCATTGTCTTCTGGGAGAGATGGGAGACAGCCTTGTGGAGAGTCTTTGCTGAACCACACAGAGCTGCAGGGCTCTGACAAATCCAGTCAAGAATTACTTCTTCAGGCAATTCCAGAGTGAGAAGACAATGCAGGCAGACAGATACTTTGTCCTGCGCCTATGCATGGCTTAATACAAAACCAGGAGCAGCTGCTGCTCTCATCACCTTGGTACAACTCAATAACCTTCCTACTGACATTACAGAAGGCACAGTTTAGGAAGTGAACATGACAGTAAAGTTTATTCTGTGTGAAAACTATGTGTGGCATTTGGCTTCCTGACCAAATATCTCCATTTACTTGTCTAAAAGGCAGATGTCTACATATGAGTTCAGTATATAGGTGTCCATTACAGTCAAGTAAGACTAATGAGCTGTTGGATGATCATGAGGTCATCTGAGTAACTCTCAATTCACTCAAGTTTTATGATTTGATATCCAGTGACTACAAAGGGAGCTTACACAGCTCTCATGCATGAAGTTACCTGTGAGTGTAGTGTCTTGAATTTAGGTTTTGAGTCTAACACTGAAATCAACAAAACATATAATCCCAGAATTCAAACGCTAGCATTTTTAGTCTCTTTGAAACACATATATCTTTATGATTGCAGTTCACTCAACTCATGTTGCTAGGCAGAGAATACGAAAGATTTTGTAACAGTACATAAAAATGTCCCAAATGTGATTGCATGAAAAGTGTATGTCTATTTTTTTTTTTCTTTTTGAAGATGAAAAGAAAAAGAAACCCAGCAAAACCACAAAAAAAATACGATCAGACAAAGACTTTGGTCTCAGTCTCATAGATGAATATGGCAACTGAAAGATGAGCCTTCAATTAACTAATGTCAGTACCAGTTTGCAGAGTCTTGTTTTCTTCTGCAACCCCTATGTATTACTTTCATATTAAGATACACACACAGTATGTAAAAAGTCTATTTCACATTGGCACAAACTTTACCAAAATATTGAGGAAAATATAGCCTGAGACTAAATTCACACCTAACTCCAGTAGTGCAGTGCTCAGTGCTCCCAGGGCCTGATTTTCAGTATCATCTGTGATGTCAGATTATTCAGGAAGACTTTCTGTATGAGATCTAGGAAAAAGTGAGTGCTTACAGCAATATGCTGTGAAGGAAGCTATGTAGCAATTAATTCTGCATTTTTAAAACTTACATTCAAGTAAAACTGCATACAGATTGCCTTGCCTCTAACAGTGACTTGCATTTTCATCAAGTACCACCTTCTGCAAATAAATGGTTTCATCAAGTAGACAGTGCAGATTGAAAGAGTACAAAATAACACACGCCTTATTTCCCTCTGTGTTGTCCTTCCCCAGTCTCCTTTTAGGAACTTGTCCTGTCCTTCTACACCATAGAGAACCAAGAACAACACAAGGCACTAGAACAACATGGATACAATCCAGCACACGAATGCATTTTGACCAGCAAAATCATCAGTCATTCCTTTACTGAGGCACAGTAAAAAATGTGTTGCGGTTTGGTTATTTTGGATATTGTTAAATGGTTTATTCCCGGTTTTCCCCTTCCCTCGTTGGTCTCACCCCGGACCCCTTCCCCGCCTTCCCCCCTGTCAATCTAATTGTTAATCTCTGTGAGCAATCCCCTATTTCCAGAGTTTTCTCAATAGTTCTGTACCCCATTGAATGGTGCTGCTGCTCCTCCCCTTGAGCCCTCTCTGGTTGGTTCTTGCTCTGAGTGGCAGCCCCTGGACCCTCCTGGCTTGTGTTCTGACTGGCCAATTTTTGTATACGCCCCTTGTTCCCTCCGCCCTTTTTAACCCTGCGCAAACCTCAGATCTNTTTTAGGTTCAGGGGATGCATTAAGGTAAATTCAGCTCCCATTTTCACTTTGGCACTTTCCAAGAGCGTTGTTGTGGTTTAACCCCAGCCAGCCGCGAAGCCTGACGCAGCTGCTGGCTCAGTCCCCCACCAGCAGGATCAGGGAGGGAACTGGAAGGATAAAAATTAGAAAACCTGTGGGAGATAAAGATGGTTTAATAGGGAAGGCAAAGGCCACAGACATGAACAAAGAAAAACAAAGAATTAATTCACTGCTTCCCATGGGCAGGCAGTTGTTCAACCATCTCCAAGCGAGCAGGGCCCCATCACATGTAATGTATACTTGCAAAGACAAATGCCATCACTGCAAATGTCTCTCCCATCCTCCTTCTTCTCCCCAGTTTATACATTGAGCATGATGTCCTGTGGTCTTGAATATCCCGTTGGTCAGTTGGGGTCACCTGTCCTGGCTCTGTCTCCTCCCAGCCTCCCATGCACCCCCAGCTTCCTCCCCAGCGTGGTTGTACGAAAAGCAAAAAAAGGCTTTGGCTCTGTGCAAGCCCTGCTCAGCAATTACAAAAACCTCTCTATATTATAAACCCTGTATTCAGCAAAAATCCAAAACACAACCTCATACCAGCCACTATGAAGACCATTCATCCTTTCCCAGACAAATTCAGCACAAGCATCAAACTAGGATCCAACACTAATATGACAAGAGGATAGTTTGACAAATTTTCTTGTAGGCCTCCCAGAAAATAGACCTTTTTTCCATTGTAAGAATTGTAATTTTTTTATGGTAAATCCTTGCCTAGATACTTCCTCCACATCTTTAAATATGTATGTGAAGTCTGGGACAAATACTACTGGATGATTTGAAGAGCTATGATTTGTATTGATATACATAAAGTGAGCTCCAAAACAAAAGCAACATTTAGATTTTAAATTGGAAGAGATCATCATGTTAATTTTGGCCTTTTATTCCTCTGCATGAAATTAGAAAGTACTTAGCAAGTCTGCCAGGAAAAACAAGCCCCAGATATTTTCTATGCAATGCACATTCTCTCAGAAGTACTGTATCACACACTATATTGGATTTGCAATGCTGAACATAATTTGCTAAAAATTACATAGTTCCTATATTAGTTAGTAATAGTGTAATTTTATCCACACTGATCCACTTTCCTGGAGTGATTTGATGTGTGCATTTATGGAAGACTGAAACTTCTGGTGTTTGTTTTGCCTGAAGGAGGAATCATCAGTTTGTTTGTATTAAGCTAGTGTGTCAGTGTGCATTAATATGATACATTTTTTTTTTAAGTCAAGGTCTATGTAGTGTGAAAATTTCATGTATGTCATAGAAGAAAATAAGAACTGATCTCTGCATCTAAGATTTACTCATAATTGCAAATCAATAATAAATGCAAAGTCCCTACCTGTTGAAAGAGTATTTTTAAGTGTATTCTTTAAAGGAAGTGGGATTTATACCACTGTGTTCTTTGAACTTGTGCATTCTGAACCTGCTGGCCAACTTCAAACAGACTTGATCAGAAGTACAGAAATGTCAAACATATTCAGAACTTTAAAGTTTGTTGAAAATGGGCAACAGACTGCTGGGTTACTGCTAGCCACAAAGAGTGAAAGGCTTATAAATTTATTCTTAGATGCTGAAGAATCTGTGTGCACAGGATATGAAGGAAAGTAAATATGATTAGTTTGGTGCTGACAGAACTATCTTTTGAAGTAAACTTTCCAGGTATTGAAGACTTACAGCTGAGGATCCTGAAGAGAAGGTGATGTTCTCAGGAGTAATTATGAAAGAAGGAGGCAAAAGACAGTGTCTCGGGCATCAACATACAGAAGCTATTGAAAAAGAAAAAGAAAACAGCTGGAGTTGAGACAGAGAAGAAAACAAAATATATAGAGTCAGCTACTTGAAGACTGAAGTTAAAGTAGTTTAAGAACACTGTCCTGTAAATTCACACTCTCACTTACTAAGTGGGAAAGTTTCAAAATAGACAAGCCCTCACCGGCTGTGTAACAACCAAGAAAGGTGAATAAAAGGGTTTTTTATATGCAATGGTGTTTTTTGGTGTCATGTTGTTTTTTGGTTTGGGTCTTTTCCTCTTAATCTGTTAATGGAACTTACTCTCTGCATTGACACTTACCTGAGAAAATGTTGTGCTCAGGATTTTATCTTCCCAATTTTTACATATTTTGGTGAGGAACTGAGGTAGTCATACAATCTACACGAGTATTCTGTCCTTAATGCATTGCTTTGATAATTTGACACAACAGTTTTGTGTATATTTCCATAGCTCATTTCTGTGAACTTCTGATCGTGTCAGAATTAGTTGCCCTATTCATGCTACATAAATAATTAGATGACAAATGGGGAAGAGACTCTTGGGGACTTGGCTAGGTACTTAAAAATGTTGTAAATTGTTGCCATTTAAGGTGATTCTTTTTGGTTAATTTCACTTTTATCCAAGAACAAATTACTGCTATGCAATCAAGATTATAATTATTTATTTACTAAGTATTAGTAAAAAATGCTATTTCATCTTGCAAATTTTAATTGTGTTGGTGAAAAATAACCACTATGTAATGTCAGAATTTTTGAAATAAAATTTCATCTATACTCACTTTAGTAGTGAAATATCAGCCAACATTTGTTTTCCACTAAGTATAAACTTTAGCAGAAAAAAACTTCGAAGTGCATTGTATTTAAACAAGCACATATTACCTTCATCTACTGTCTACAGTCATCAATATGTCATGTGTGAATTGTGTGAATTCTTCGTCTGGTAAAATCTCTATGTGTGAAAACATATATGAAGTGAGTCTTAATATGCATGCAAATAAATTACAACAAATGCTTTAACTGCATTTTGTAATACGACTTTCATGCATTTGTACTCACATATTTATTTCTAAAATATTTAATTTTCATTTAGCTTTTCATATTAAACATTTCATTTACAGATCTGAAAACACATTAGAAAGGCAGGAAAGTATAATTATTCCTGTTTCAATGCAAATTAATAAAACTCAGCAGGAAGGACTTGCTTCATATAGTATGGCTAGTTAAAACACCTTTAGATATTTACACAGCTAGGTAATGATTGAAGGTTGGGAAGCAACAAATGCTCTTTCATTATTTTTTTTCCCAAAAAATGAAGAAATGGGCACAGAGTAGTAACATTTTAATTACAGTCTCATGGGATATTCATGGTGGAGCTGTGAAGGAGGACAACGGATCAACAGTTTGGCCCTATTGGAGTTAAAATAAGTGCTGTCTTTCCTTTCTGTGGGCAGAGCAACATGCCAGGTCTTCCCATTTCTGTGTGCTAGGGTTTCTCACACAGCCTCTCAGAGTTGAGCATTACTGCAGCTCTTTGGGTCATGTTCAAAATACAATCTCCCTGTGCTTTGTGGATTGTGAATCCTCTTTCAAGGATTTTCCTTATTTTTTTTTTCCTTTTTCTTGCTTTTTCTTGTCAGATGCATATATTTGTGTTTGTTCAAGAGGTGCAAAAGGACCTCTCCATACAAAAGGAATCAATTCTACCTCAAAGCCCATGCTGGTTCTGTTTGTTTGAAACTTACAGAAAAAAATAGCAACTGTCACTAAATACAGAAAAATAGCTTGCTGGTTAATACACTCCTAAATGAATTGTGGTCCCAACCAACATCAGCATCCTCCACATTTTGCTATTTATATGTAAGTATCCATCTGTCTGCTGAAGAGTTGTGGGAGAGTAACAGTAAAACTACAGGAAAGCCTTTCATTTACAATTGCCTTATTTAGACTGGGTGGATTAATTTTCTCTGCTGCTGAGAAGCAGGTTAATAGGTCCTCCTACTTAAATCCGAGAACAAAGTGAGTATTGCAAGCAAATACATTGCAAAGATTAGCTCATTTACTTTTTGAGGAACATTTATCTTATTTTATTTCTAATTTTCACTGATTGCCAGCTATGTTCAGCCACATACTTTCAGTACAAAGCACACAGCTCAGCTACACCAGCAGTGTGAAGGCTTTATCTGGAATGTTACATTACTGTGTTAGCACTCTTTCTTCTAGATTGAGCACCACTGACTGATATTTTTTCCTATTTTAAAATACTAGTCATAGCAGAAATATTTCAGTATTATTGTTGTATCCTTATTCTTCTGTGCATGAATGGCTGTTGTATGCAAACCAAATCATTGTGAAAAAACTAAGTATTATGATGAATTAGCTGGTAACTTTACCACAGGAAGTCTCCAAATTGTTTTTGAAATGACTGACATTCTGAAAAAAAAAATGCTGGTATTTGAGCAAGTAGGAAATATTAGTATATTTTGTAAGTCTTTTCAGCTGAAGAAAGTCCTGGATCTGTAGCTTTCACCTTTCCTCTCATGCTTAATAACAAGAAAATCATATTTCACTGAATTCCAGCACCAACTGCTCTCCGTCAAATTGAATCCTACAAAACAAAAGTGGAACCATATTTGCAATAATTGTTTCTCCCTATTTTTTTTTACAGCCTTTGATTAACTGTATCATTAATATAGAGCATTTGCAAACTCTGTTCTTAAATGAACAGCTGACTTTCTTAAAAGAGAAATTGGACACTCCACAGGACTTAAAAACCTAAAGGTTGAGAGAGATTTAAATTCCAAAATTTCTGCACCGAAAGAGATTTGATTCTCTTTGTGTTTGTGACATTCTTCAACTTCAGAACCTAGAGAGAAGTTTGTATCAGCTCCCATTGGCTCTTATCCATGAGACTGGACAACTCCCCCAGACCAGAGCTAGGTGGCTACACTTTACTCTTTTCTGCTGGTAAGATTATGGAACATTGCACAGTCTGAATTATTTCAGGGGAATTTAATTATTTCACTGAGAAAAAAAAAAATCTACTTTGTTAAATCCAGAATTGATTTCTATATGGTATTGTGATTACACATGAAAGGCATTTTTAGTGGTTTTTTACCGTTTTCTTACTTTTTTGAAATGCAAAGTTCAGTGCATGTAACTGACAGATCAGTCAAGTGGCTCACAGTAAATCAAGTGGCTCACAGTATTTTTTGCTTCACGCCAGCCCTAATTCAGTGATTTTAATGGCTTCTAGTCAGGCTTGGTGATAGCCACCTGGACTGTTCCTGAGCACCAGTGCTGATCCCCTGCAGCTCCAGGTCCCATAGGAACCCCTACCCCTGGCAGCACCCTGAACTCTTGTAGGAATTTCAATTTAAGAATAAAGAGGCATAAATAGTATACTCACTGGAAAGAGGTGAATTGTGCTCTGCAAAATAGATTAATAAATAAATTCAGATTATGTTGGCTGTTGTAGTAGCTGTGGGTAGCTCACTGTCAGGATGAACAAATTAGTGGGTAGAACATAGGGCCGTCCTTCCTGGAAGAGCCTGCTGCATCCGTGCCTGGCAGCACTGCTGCAGCGTGACCTGTCCCACCACACCTCCACCAACCCATGAGAGCACGGCCCTGTGTCCGGTTTGACCCCAGCCAGCAGCTCAGCACCACCCAGCCGCCCATTCCCTCCCACCTGCTGGGACTGAGGAGAGCATCTGAAGGGCAGAAGGAAGAAAACTCAAGGGTTGAGATAAAGACAGTTTAGTAGGTAAAGCAAAAGCCATGCAGGCAGCCAAAGCAGAACAAGGAATTCATTCAACCATTGCAGAACAAGGAATTCATTCAAGGGTATTGCAGAAGTGCTTAGAGAATGCTATTCCAAGTTTTACGTGGTAAAATTTTCTTATCGTAACCTCTATGATACTTCAGTTGTTCTGGCCTGCCCTGTGAAAAATAAAATAACTTTAGACTTCTGTTAGTTTCCTGTTTATATATTAATTGTCTAAAATCAAAGTTAAGGAGACTCAAAAAGATTCAAAAAGCCTCTTACTCTCGTTGTTCCCCATACACAAGCATCCAGTAACAACCCAGAAAACTAGTTCGTTGAAGTGAACTGAAATATCTTTCCTTTAAGAAACACATTTTAATGAGTTCAATCTGTTGGAAATCTGACTTCCTCTTGGAAAGAAGACACACACCCACTTTTGAAATTGATCTCCAAATTAGATGTGGTAGCTGCTAAGACTTTCCCCAGCTACAAAACAGCAGCAAGATGAGAAGTGCTTGTGGGTACAAAGCTGACACACTGATTTTGTGGTATACAGATTGATTCAAAGGTTAAGGAGGGAGAAGAGACATTTGTCATTCTGATGGCAGAACATAACATTTCATATTCCTGTGGTGATATTTTAATGAAACTTATCAAAGGGTCTTTTCACAGGCAAAAAACTTACCAAGACCACAGATGAGTAACAAAATCCAGTGGCCCAAACAGAGAAATGCAAGGTTTAGTGTGCTACTGTGCTACTGATTTGTCTTTGTTGTGCCAGTTATGTTCTTTCACTTCTTTCATGCCGTTGCTAAACCCCCCCGTTCTCTTCTTTGTCCTGAGCTTTTCTTGGTTAGCACAGTATCACATGGAATGGAATATGGTCAATTTGGGTTTGCCGTCCTGGCAGTGTCCTCTGTCAGCCTCTTGCCACTCCCACTTTCGGGGTAGAGGAAAAGCTTTGATTCCCAGGGTGGGAAATGAAACCTACTGGATTCTATCCCACCCCCCTCCCCGCTGCCCATCCAAAAGGCCTCAAGCTGGAAGTGGCAAGAGGCTGGCAGGGAACAGTGCCTGTCCAGCAGACCCAACCTGACAAAAGGGACACTCCATGCAGAGTGGTGTGCTTCAGCTAGAACGACTCCAGTCAAGAAGGAGAAAGGGGGCACATTTGTTGTGATAGTGTGTGTCTGTGCAAGCAAGCATTATTTATGCTGAGGGTCTGCTGGCCAAGAAGTGGCTGAACATCTCTCTGCCAAGGGGTAGCAATGAATGAATTCCTTATTTTGCCTGGCTTATGAGTACAGCTTTTACTTTTCCTATAAAAATGTGACAAAAATGATCCACAAGTCTTTTCCCCTTTCTTGTATTTTCTCCGCATCCTGCAGAAAGGGGAAAAAGTGCAAAGCTGAGTGGGTGTCAGCTCGGGTGAACCCACCACGGATAGAGGTGACAATTCTTCCCTGGTACACAGTATTTATATGGTTTACTTTACTTTTAAAACATACAAAACTATGCTAAAAACAATACTTGCATTTATTTAGTAATTTACCCATATTCAACCACAACTTAATGTTTTTAATCATACTGATATTTTGGCATTGAGTCATATAATTTGTGATTCTTCACTGTGTCTATCCCTCTCACAAACACTTTGCACAGCTTTCCAGATGATGTTGTGTACTGTTGGAGAAAGAACGTTGTGCCCAGAAAGGCAGTGCTTGCGAATATGGGAGCAGAACACCTCAGGCTGACACCCGCTGAGGGCAGTTTGCAAAGGATTAGTGTGAAAACATGGTCACAGTTGCCAAAGATGTGAAATTTGTTGTCACACTTGAAAGACAAAAGTCACTCAAAATGAGACTCCTTCAGTGAACTCATTTACTGGAATCGAATTTGTATCCTTTTCTGATTAAGGAGATAAACTGGATTACAGGGGAAGGGATAATAACAGTTGTCTGACCAGACAGTGGTGAAGCTACAGGAAAAGAAATACAATAAAGTTATAGTAAAAATTGTTCCTGCTTATTGGTAGGTCTATCATTCTTTTTTATTAATAGAATGTATTACTCTAAAGCTCCTGTGTCCTGATCATTTATACATATCACTTCTAATATACACTCCTTCTGAGAGAAAAACACAGGAATTCATGTTATCAAAAATATGTTGCCTTTCTGACTGCCAGCTAATGCCTAACTGTTAGTTCTCTTTTCCTTATTGTCTCATCTATTTTTACAGGGCAAAGGTGTTGAACAATTGCTTTAAACCTTTCTCCCTCAGTTTGTCTGTATTCTGTATTTTTTGAGTTTGGCAAAAAAAGCGTAAGTGGTAAAAATTAGTTTTTCCAGTATCCCAGTCGACATAGTTCAGATTTATTTAATTTCTTAAAAAAATATATGGGGGGAGGCAATTTTACTTGATTAATAATGTACAGTCTAAAATTAAAGATAGAAGAAGGAAGGGGAGGGAGGGACGATGGAGCTGCTGCCCTGAGGAATAATTTGGCTTTATAAGTTGTAAACCAGTAAATTTAGGATTTGGATAGCACCTTATCTTTATGTATTTTTAATACTTGAAAGATCTGTTGCAGATCGGGAGACGCATTCTGTTTGCAAGCTGACAAAGTCTGTTCTACAGTCTGCTCCCAACTACGTGATCAGGTAACGTAAGAGAATTCTGAGGCACTTGGCAGCTGCACTATGTTTACAAATAAGGGCTTTGGTGGAGCTTATCTGCCTTACACAGGATCTTTTTCTTTGACAGCCAAAGGCTTGATGCTAGTGAGATTGTTTGAATGGTATAAATGCTCTTAATATATAATCTAATATGCCAAAATGCATATTAATACAGCTTCTGGTGAGTTTTTCTCTACAGGCAGGTCATGCCTTATGTTTGAACTCTTGTAGGAATTTCAATTTAAGAATAAAGAGGCATAATAGTGTACTCACTGGAAAGAGGTGAATTGTGCTCTGTAAAATAAATTAATAAATAAATTCAGAATATGTTGGCTGTTGTAGTAGCTGTGGGTAGCTCACTGTCAGGATGAACAAATTAGTGGGTAGAATATAGGAATGAAGAATAGAGTTTCCAGCAAAGTAAATTAATGTTCAGTTCATGATTTGGCCTTAATATTTAATAGGGAACTGATGCCCCTAAACTTTACATCTTTTACTCCTCACTAGGCTTTATTAACTTCATAAAAAGAAAATGTAGAGGGAGATGTGCTCTGAGCAACCCGGTTTAGTGAAAGGTGTCCAAGGTGTTGCTGCCCACGGTAGGGGAGTTGAAACTGGATGATATTTAAGGTCCCTTCTGACCCAAACCATTGTATGATTCTAAGATTTTGTGTGGGATCTGTGCCACTCTGACTCTCCAGACTGAGGCTTAACTTTACCCTCTTCATCACCTCATTTTTTTTAGTGTCCTAGCTTCGTGTATCTTGTCTGCTGTTTTTTCTAATAATTAGATCTCAATGAGAATTGTGCTGCATTTATGGTCTGAGAACGCTCAAACTTCCTATAATTTCCTGTCTACATAAAATAACTGTCTATTTTTATTTTTACAATCCATGAGAAATCTGTGTGTTTGGAAAACTGCAAGAAAGCAGATTCAGCAGCACTGCAGGCCCTGTTCATGGAGTTCATATAAAACCTAAAATGTTCATCTTGCTCTTTCTCTATCCCAGTAGTTTCATGCTAAGAATATTTCATGGTGATTCTAGGACTCCTGTTTTAAAACACAGCAAGCTGAAACGCAGATTATAGCATAACAGTACTGTAACTATTTTTAGGAAATGATCATTTAGAAAAGCCCTGAGGGATCTCCCGGAGCTATTTTATGCTGCTCCTTAATATAAAACAAAATACCCATTCCATTTACTTTATATAGACTTTACTTTGTCCTCTGTTGGACCTTCTTTTCAGATGACAGTCTATATGCCAATTGAAACAAAATGCTGAGATCAGACTTGTCCACATATATAGAAATATAACAGCTTTTAAAACAAATTAAAAATGCCTGAAATTTATATATTTTTTTTGTTCTTTCTTAGCTTTTGTTAATGACTAGTAGATGGTTTCTCATTTTCTGAAACTGATGCTCAAGAACAAGGAAACCGTGGGTCTGTATTTAGGTTTGGTTTATTTTTAAAAAAAAAATTGTAAAGTAATCTTATTCTTTGCCTTGGGTGGGATGTTGCTCATACATTCAGAGATAATTCAATTCCATTGTAAATAAAGTTTCTTGCCCCAGGGGGTCCGAGTTTGTTAGTAGGTGTCAATATGGTTTGAACATCTGCTCTACTGAAACAATATTTTACAATATTTATCCAGCTCCTTATTGAGACATGACAACGTGTTCTCTGCCTCCTTAGAAATATGGGGATGTTTTTGTTCCCATAGACAGGACTTGGCTTAGCAAACTGTTTGTCCTTGATGAATGATAGGATCCCCTAATGGATGTCAGTTGCTTTGGGAAAATGTTGTTGTTCTTCTATCACAGCCGAACAAGATGAAGGTCCTCATATTAGCATGAAGGGAAGCTTTTTGATAATAGTATTTAGTCCAAATGGATCTTTCCTGAGCTTACCAAAGGCTGTAGTGAGAAGCACAAGTAATCGAAGACACACCAAGAATAAATTCCAAGGGGAAAAAAATATTGTTGAATATCTTCTGAACTAAATTCCACTTCAAACAACTATTCACTGTCTTCAGCCTTGCCTTGAAGGAATGGATTTTTTTTATATAACATGGTCTGCCCAAAGCAACAAGCAAAGTAAGTCATTGCATAATATAACACAGTAGCGTCAGCAAACTGAAAGTGACCATCATCTGTGCATCATGTACAGCATTTAATTGCATCTTCAAACATTATAGTATCTTCTTAAAATGCTATAAAATACTATATGCCAAGTGCCCTTTTCCTTCGAAAGGATCCCAGTGACTTTTTTCTGGATTGTCCTCTGGATTTTACTTCCCTTCCCATTTGGCTCTTCAGGCATACACTGCCCCGTAGTTCTCCTGTGACCAGTGTTACAACACCAGGATGCTGTTTGTCATGGACATTATGAGAAATGGATAATATCTTCATTTTCTAGACAGGCAATCATATAGAAGGACTAAGGCAAAAAGCCTCTGGCTATGCAGGGAATTTCATGCAGGAGATCTAGAGCACCATGCCTTTAAGAAGTTTATCAGGAGATTATTATGTGTAAAGCTGCTGTTCCCCTCCAGAAGGAGTAATTGAGTAAGGAGTTGCTTTTCCCCAGCAGTGGGAAAGCAGGGGATGGGGATATAATATCACTGGACAGATATCGGTTACAATCACATTCGATTCTTCTTTGTTAAGTCAACACGTCCATAAATTACTTGGATGCAATACTCAAAGGTATGCTGAGGAAGTTTGCTGATCATAATAAACTGAAGTACCCTGCTGATTCCCTCCGAGGCAGAGAGGCCCTGCAGACAGACCTTGACAAATTAGAGAGCTGGGCAATAACCAACTGTGTAAAGTTTAACAAAGACAAGTTCCAGATTCTGCACCTGGGATGGGACAACCCTGGATGTACAAGCTGGGGAATGAGAGGCTGGAGAGCAGTGCCATGGAATGGGACCTGGGGGTCCTGGTCGATGGCAAGTTGAACCTGAGCCAGCAGTGCCCTGGAGCCAGGAGGGCCAGCCCTGTCCTGGGGGCATCAGGCCCAGCATGGCCAGCCGGGCCAGGGAGGGGATTGTCCCCTCTGCTCTGGGCTGGGGCGGCCTCACCTCCAGGGCTGGGGGCAGGTCTGGGTGCCACGATATACAAAAGATATTAAATTATTAGGGAGTGTCCAAAGAAGGGCCACAAAGATGATGAAAGGTCTGAAGGGGAAGACGTAGGAGGAGAAACTGAGGTCACTTGGTGTTTTCAGCCTGGAGAAGAGGAGGTTGAGGGGAGGCCTCGCTGCCGTTACAGCTTCCTCGTGAAGGGAAGCAGAGGGGCAGACACTGATCTCTCCTCTGTGGTGACCAGGGATAGGACACGAGGGAATGGCGTGCACTGTGTCAGGGAAGGTTTAGGTTGGATATCAGGAGAAAGGTTCTTCATCCAGGGGGTAGTTGGACGGTGGAAAGGGCTCCACAGGGAAGTGTTCACAGCACCAAGCATGACAGAGTTCAAGAAGCATTTAAACAATGCTCTGAGGACATGGTATGTATTCTTGAGGCTGTCCTGTGCAGGCCAGGAGTTGGACAACGAAGATTCTTGTGGGTCCCTTCCAGTTTAGGATATTCTATGATTCTACATTCTTACCACCTTTCAGTTCCATTTGCCCTGATTATTGTACTCCCCCCACCCCTTGTACCACCCAGGTTGCTGTGAAAATGCCTTTCTGCTCTTCTGCTACAGGTAAAACTCATTGCAGCCAAAACTGACTATGAGGCATCCTTGTAAGCCTGATTTTCTAAGTGTTGCTTAATGACAGGACTCTGCTGTTGCCCCTTTTCATTGTAGATTAGAAAAATTATAAACAGCAACGGAATTAAATCACCTGAATATCTTCTGTTCTACTACTCTTCATCCTCACTGTTTTCTTTTGGATATAGTTTCTATGTTAACCCAGTTGGGACTGAGGCAGGTTGATTTTTGCAAGTATAAGCAGGGTTAGAAAGATTCCTCAGAACTCCATGGTATTTTCCTCAGGAACCCTTTTGTCTGCTGTGGGATAGTGGGTGACTTCATTTCTTCAAGGTCATTACTGTTCCAGGTAGCTGAAGTTTTCAAAGCGATTATAAAGTATAATTTTCTTTAAAAGATTAAAATTAGAAAAATAGGTTGATTTAAATAGAGGTGATAATGAAGTCTTCTTTTCCACATAACTGTCTTCAGCCGGAAGTTATAACTCACCAATACATTGCTATTATTAATAAGACTTTTCCATTCCAAACTGTTGTTTGATCCTCAATTTGTGAATATAGCATTTTACACCATTTAAAAGCGCAAAATACTTTCCTCCTTGGTTAATTAACGCTAGCTAGATACCCGCAAGAGCATAACCCCGTAATGCATACAAATAACAAGATTTAATTGATTCTTCTATGGCCTATTAAAAATGCATTGAGGGCCTAAAGGATTTAAATGGGAAAAATAGAAGAACTCCCAGACTGGCCTCCATCTGACACTGAGACTGCATCCAAAAATTCTAATAAATGGAAAACCACCCCATATGCAATTTTCTAACCAATGTCCCACTGCACAGAAATAATGATATGGAAGTTAAAACAAGAAATTGTTACTTAATGCTAAGTGTAGTCCTTTATTTTGTGGGGGGTTTTAGACTGAATGCAAGATGAGGCAAATAAGTTGAATTCAGCCTCATACATTATTCACAGGGACTGAGCTAACATGATCATTCTTTTTCGTTAAAGCCCCTGCAAATAGCACAGCTATTCATTCTAGCACTGTTAATACAATGAAGACATGTTAATATGGAATGTCAGTGCCTTAAATCTCTGTTACTATTCTATCAAATCTATGTATCTTTAAATTATTTTTTCTCTATACCCCTATATTTTCCAATTTTTATGCTTTCTACTTAATTTTTAATGATTCAAAATACATGCAAATGCAACACAAACTGAAATAATTTACATTGATGCAATAAACTCATTAAACCATGTTATTTGCTCTTTATTTCTTGCACCAGTCTTGTATTGAGAGGAAATAATTAATGGTGAAATCCTTGTTAATGGGTGGCCTGATGACAGGTCTTCTGAGTTCACGTTGACCTCTGCTTGCTTGCAGGCCAAAAACCTCCCATTTTTAATGTCTGTAGCCTTCCTGACCAATTTGGATACTATGGATCTGATTAATTGTTTGGAATGCAGTAGCCCCAGAGGGTCTAATCAGTCACTAATGTTCCCTAGGACAAGGATATCCCTTTTTCCCATGTGCATAATAGTGACTGTATACATAGTAGCAGTGCTCAGCAGTGGTACAATAAAATAAGCTCAGTAATGAATATTACATTTCCTAATTTTACATGTCTTATGAAGACAAGAGGCAGAGTGGGGAAATGATAGGATGACACAAAACCTGTAGCAGAGCTTGATATATAGCTCAAACTTTGAGATCTATTCCACTGCCCTGATTGCAAAACCAGCATACAACACAAGCATGCAATGGGGTTTTTTCTGCTTTTTTGAATTTTTTACCTTCTTTGTACAACTATGAAGCAGTAGTGAGCACAGTGTTTTACAACATCCTTAAAAACACAGCCATGTTGTTAGTTCTTCACATGCAGACTTCCATGATGTGATTGTAATATTTGACACCTTTCTGTGTGAATGCATATGCCTCAAGAAGTGTGTGAAACCCATGCAGAGTTTGGATTTTTGTAGTTAGACATGGATACCCGTCTGTATGGGTTTGTGTAAGTTTCAAGCTTAGAATAACCCTATGAAAAATCTAAGAAATGGATTATCAGAATAAAAATATTGCACTATCATTTTAGGATTGTTGCAAGCAATATCCCAGGCTACTCTGAAAGCAAAAGCAGCTGTTGAAAAATCACCCACAACAAATGTTGTGTCTTAGTCACTTTTTGCCCCCTCTTTGGGAGATGTTTAGTCTGGCTTCCTCCTTTCCTTTCTTTTAATTGTGATGTATGGCAGTCTACCCCTGTACCCTCTAGGAAACACTTAATTCAGTTTTTTAAATTCACCTTTGATTTTAGCCCAGTGTTATTGCTGAGGTTGGTCTGAATTAGGTGTAAATGTGTAAGGAATGGTTCCAGATGGGAACACATGGATGGCCTCTTGACATGAATGTGTGCAATGCTAACTGGCATGGACTTGGCAGCAGTTGGTTACGTGGTTGTTTAACTTGTGGGGTTAGGTTGTGCGATCTCGTGAGCCAGGCTGTCAAGCTCAATCGTCTCATAAAAGGCGAGGCCACATTAACCCTTCCATTTTTAACAAGAACCACCATTCCCGAGGCAATCTCCAGTAACCAGAGGTGGTCAGCAGAACAAGAGCGTATTTGTGACAATATTGTGAAACACCAATCACTCTGAGAAAAAAAAAGGAAAGAAGAGCAGTTTCCACCTATGAAGAATGGAAATTAGTCTAATGGCTTGGATCCTCAATAGTAGATATAAATTCAAATTCCCTCAGCCAACAGAAGTATTGAAGCTGCATCTCCCAGAACCTGGATGAAGCCACAAACCACAGAATTCTTGCTTTCATTGCAATGAGAGAAGTCACAATTTAATTTTTTTTTTCTCAAGGAATTTGCTTTATCTATTTAACTAAAACATCAGTTTTTCAAAAAGCTCCCATTGACAAGATCAAGAAACTAATAGTGGGGATGGGGGCTGCTATCTGGAGAAAGATAATAGCAGGGACATGCCCAGGATGTCCTTCTGGACATTTCTGCCATTTTTGTCAATTCTTCTTCATGTTCTTTCTCTCTCATACCTGCAGGGAAAGAATCATAGACTAGGCTTTCCTGTTACTGCTTGAGCTTAAAATCCAAATACTATATATAGCATGTGACTGCTTTCCTACTTGTTTCATTATAACTGAAAGCTGGCAGATAAGTCCTATTTAAAACTCAAACTAGGGCAAAGATGCAGTACAGTGTGGCAGCAAGCTCTTTGCCAGAGTTTTGAAGTCTGGCACTCAGTCAGCCATGTGAAATGTGGCTTCCAAGTCCTCTGTTACTTGCTTACTAAACCTACTTTTTATTCCTCACTGAACAAGCTGACATTTTGCTATAGCCCTAGCAAAAGTCATGCTTAAAAATCTTCAGCACCACACTGTTCCTATTTTGTAGGTGCTACTTGGCAGCCCAAGGCAGTTCTACAAATACAAGAGAAAGATGGTCAAGAATATCTCAAATTTCAGGTAGAGAGGAAAAAGATAAAAAAGATACAGCTCTACTGAACATTTTGGCAGGGAATGGCCACCTCCAATGTGGCATCCAGAAGGGGTAAAAGGATAACAATATTAAAATTAATGAACCAGACTAAAAGTCAGAATAGAAAGACCAGGATTTACCTTCCGGTTGTTCCAGAGAAGTGCAGATCCACTTCTCCTTTCTAGCCATCTTTCTTCTCCAGCTCTTGTCTCACCACCAGTTTTACATCACCCAGTACTCTATTTTCTTCTCTTGCCTGCCTTTTGCCTTTCTTTCAAATTCTACTCTGTTGAATCCCTGAGTGTCAACCTTTCAGGATTAGGCTCTTCCCACTCTGGACTCCATTCAAAGCTCTGCTCTCTGCCTAGCAGTTGCAGTGTATCCACCTCACCCAGTGTATATTACTTACAAGATAAGCATCGGTCTCAAGACACATTCAGAGACTGATTCCCACATTCATCTTTGTTTTCCTCTCTGACACCCTAATACACAATGATTTGTCTTCTGCTGAAGGCACAAACTGTTTGAAATACTGTGGGATCTCACAGCCAGCCTCTGTTGTCTCTCTTTCTCCCCAGCTATTCACTTACTTGACATCATTTGCAAACTGCTTCAAGTAGAAAAGTGGATTCAGAAGCAAGGCAACAGTACCTGAGGTCTGTATGCATTTCTGTGTATTGCTCAAATGTGCCATACATTTGGGTTATGGTGGAAAGAGGGGACAAGTTTCAGAAAAAGGGAGATTCAGAGACGACACTACAGGCATGAGTGAAATAGTACATGAATGTGTTGAGATTTTGAGGCCTTTAATGCAATGTCAGGGTCACAAGCATCCAAACAGCAGACTTAAATCAGATGTTTGCAGGAAGAAGAATAATGGCTAGAGCAGGGTAAGGGAACTTAAAAATTACTCAAATATTATCTCTGAAACTCTCAGCCAAGTATAATCACATCCTTAGTTAGCTTAGAGGCCTGTCCAAGCCACGTAACATCAAATTCTGTAGTTATCAAGGGACTGTTTTAGTAGGTGTAGGGAGAGAATTGAGGGATGAGAAAATTGTGCTGGCCTCAACTGCCTGAATTCAAAACTGTCCCAGGATTCCAAACACTCAAAAAATCTAACAAGTCACCTTTCCCGACATCCAATACTATGTAAATGAAGCATTAGAAGATTCAAAAATGCAGGTTCATAACCATAAGTAGTAGAAAAATAACTGAGGGTAATAAAAGATTACCATCATTATCACTGTTACATTTTGTCACCTGTGTGTAGTTGTGAATGAGACTGATTCTAGTCGCTCAGCCAGTATAAATAATTCATGCTGGCAAAGCTGATGAGGGAACAAGAAATAATGATGTGGTATTTGATACTATATCTTCCTCGGCTCATTCATTTGTATTCTGTCAGAGTAGAGGTAGAGTCATGCTGTTTTGAACTTGTCTTTTTAAATGCTATAAATTGTTTTGGTAGACCTTGGTTGTGTAATTACAACTGTCTATATATTAGACAGTATTTNNNTTAATTTAGGAAATTTTTTTTTTTTTTTTTAATTTACAAATATCTATTTTTTGGGTTTTTTTTTTTTTTTTTTTTTTAATTGTAACAGTCCTAAACAAAGAGATGTAGAAAATCTGAAACATCACCATAGAGGTGTACCTTTGATTTTAAATAAAGTAGAAAAAAATTGCATTTTAGGCTTTAAGCCAGAAAAAAACAGTTATTTGAAACAGTGCCAATGATAAATAACCATCATGGCAGAGGAGAATGATGGAGTGCAAGGAATTCTTCTTTGTATTCTTCATTAGAATACCCTTTAAGTTTGAGTTATTATTTTGGTAATGTTTGTTTCTTTCTATATAAATACAACACAGAAAACAAATTGCTGTGACATGAAATGAGAATTCTTGTCAACATCCTTTGAAGAATAGGCAAATGAAAAAATAACTTACTGTTCATAAAACTGTTTGGCAGGTGTGGGTGAGTAGCTATTTTCAGTGCCAGGTACTCTATTTGTCATTATCCTCATTTTGTGCTTAACCTTCTGAAATTTGCGAAGCAGAGCATAAAATTTTTTGTCTTGATTCTGTTGAGTAAATAAAAAGTCTAAAAATGCTGCAGCTCCAAAGATGTTCTACTGAGATGGAAATCTGTGTGCAGCATTTGCAGATGCAAGGCTGTGGTCATTTCTCCCGCTCCAGCCTCCTAAGGTCATAACCAGGAGAGATGTGTGATGCAGAATGAGTTTCCCGTGCCTTGTCCCCAGGGCTGTGGGGGAGAGTGGGAGGACTGCTGGCTCCAGACATTCCTTGGGGTGCGTGTGTGGGGGAGAGGCAGATCCGGCCTGCCCCACGCCCAGCCCCAGCCCGGCCCGTACTGCAGCCCTGCGGCGGCTGCCAGCCCCTGGCACGGCAGAGGGGACGCTCCACACCCCAGCCCTGGCGCCCCTCACCCGGCTCCTGAGAGGCCAAATCACCTCGAGTCCCACCTGGGCAGAGGGCCCAGGAGACCAAGGGGTATTTAAGGCCGAACGTGCAGCAAGCACACATCTTGACCCTGCCTCCTCCTGGGATTTCTATCAGCTGAACACCGCTGGCACCCAGGAGTGGTAGTTACATATGTCCGTTTCTATATCTTTTCTGTCGTTCTTTCTGTCGTTCTTCTAATGCCCTCTTCTTGGAATTTTTTGCGGAACTTAAAATCGAACAGGCTCAGAATTTGCTAAATTCAACGGACTACGTCGATGTGTTAAGAAATTTTTTATGTTGATTGAACGTTGCTCTAAACCTTCCGCCAAAGTTCTTTGATCTTCTAAAGTTGGCAGTAAAGTGTTTTTTGTTGTTTTAACCTCTTGGGAATATCTTGTTGGTATTTTTCTGTGTGTCTAACTCAAAGTATATGAATAACCATAAGCCCTTTCAGAAGTCTTACTGAGCAAGTATTTTGGGCCCTAGCAGGCTGTCAGGGGCTGCTTTCCTGTATACCCAAGGGAAGGAAATACCCTCAATGATGAATGTACATGGTGAGTAATTTAAAAAGTGACCAAGTCTTCCTAGTTCGTACAGTGACTCTAGGGAAGCAGCTGAATATCAGTACTAAGGCCAATATTCACTTAAAAGAAGATGGATAACTAACCATCTAACTATCTTAATGAGTACAGCGGTAACAATCTTCATTTCATAAAACAGCAGATCAGATCCTCTCAGGATTATGGGGTGGCAGTACTTGAAAGAGTGCTGGGTTTTGATTTTTTTCTTTAATGAAAGTTAGTGCCACTTTTGGGATGGTGTTAGCACATTAAACAACTTGCTACAAAGCAGAAACCTAGTTATTTTCCTGCCTGAAAAGGCAGAAAATTTCTATACCACAAGGTATGACCAGAAAAAAAAAAAGTAACTTGCATGAGCTGTATGGAAGAGTACTGCCAAACACAGGGAAGTTATTTGAGCTGTATAGAAACGTTCTACCCAAATGTTCACCTCTGATCTTTATTGCAGTGCCTAAGAATACCAACAGAAAGGAGAAAACTCCTGCTCAGGGAAGTGGGCTGTGTTCTGTCACCACTATTGTGCTAGCCCATTCAGACCAGTCAGGCTTGCAGGTGTCAGGCCAACATGCACAACCTGTGCTGCTGCCTCCTCCCTTTCCAAAGACTGGGTATCTCTTCTTGGAACTGCCACACCTTTGACTTACACAACCACAACTAAACATGAAATGTCTTAGAAATGATAAAGCAAGGCTGTAAAAAAAAAAGGAATGGAATTTCAGACAAAACAGAAAAGATTTTCCTATATTTTTTCCACTTCTTGTTTACCTTTTTGCCAATATTTGAAACAAACAAAAAACATTACCAACACATCAACTGGCATGGTAACAGATGAGACAGCAGAGAAGAAACTGAATTGTTAAAAACTATGAACAGAAGCCTTAAAATATTTAGTTCAAATGTCGAGAATAGAAAATCTTTGAAATTCTATAGCTGAAAGTACAGAGCTGGCAGGATTCAAATTTTAGAATAAGGAATATTTTTCTGATTCTGACATTAGGAATACATTAATTTATAAAAATAAAAATTAATCATATGAAAGGTGTTTTAAATTTAAAATCCATTTTAAAACCTCACTTGAAAGGTTGATAAGAAGTGCAGAGGAGTAATTGGAGAAACCTTTCATGTCTATGAAAACAATGGCAGGTTGAATGACTGGATGATCATACACAGAAAGACTTGTGAAGTTTAATTTTGGCAGCATTTTAAATGCATGTATTTGGCAGCATCTACATGTATTACATAGGTGGCAGAAGACAGAATGCAAGAGCAGTTACTACTTTTTGCTGGAATTGCATGAAAGTTCATTCACTCTAATTCATTCCTTTGCTTTTCACTCACTTCTTCATCCTTGGCAAGGGAAATGCAATGGACAAACATAGAAAAATTGCTGTGAAGAAGGTCTCATCAGATGATACCTCAGTCCTTTGGGACAAGGTTTACAATTATTTACATCAGTAGAAAACTCCAGAATTATCTGCCAGCAGACTCCTGGAACCAATGGTCTGTAACTGCTCTCAGATTTCTTCTTTCCTTCATCTCTCAACATCCTGCAGGAAGGAAAGGATTTGATAGGACCCCATCCAAAATAAGAGGTTACTGGTTTAGGTTTTTTTTTTTTTGAAAAGTGAAAGGAGTAAGAAAATAATATCTTGCCTCTGTTTAGAATTATTTATTTTCAATTTTTGTTTCACAAGAGGATATTTATGTGGTTTGATATGGTTTTTATCCATTACTGAGTTAACCATATATATATATATACATATATATAAATATATATGCACTGCTATGACTTGAAGGTTTCAATATTTTCATGCTTTTGCATATTAGCAAATCCACTGTATTGTTTTGTGGATTACACTCTTATGGAAGAGGTGGTGAGCAAATAAAAAAGAAAGCACCACCTAACAAAGAAGCCATCTGTTCTTCTGCCACAAATAAAAAAGTCTATTTTGAGTCACTTGCATGGCTTGGACATCCTGCCTCCTCAGTGTGCATATACAGTACATTTAAGCTCAGATCAGAGACCTTCCTGGTTGGCATTGGCTAAAGACTCTGTGAATATGCTGAAGATATGGGCTCCGAGAGAGAAAAAAACAAGCTGCTGAAAACAAAATGTTAGCACTTTTGTAAATCTGCCAAGTTTTTCAATATAACTGCCAACAGTTTGATGTTCAGAGGAACTCAGCAGAATTGCTAACATGCATGCTGCATAAATGGCTATTCATTAGAAAGATGCTGTAGTTTATATGTGACTGCTTTCTTTGGCTGGCTAATATATCAAGTATGGTACTTGTTTTGTACTGTGAAAAACTTTCTCCATTACCATAGTAACCTCTTGCATGTTGGCGGAAGCTGATGTCATTCACAGTATTATTCATTCTTAGTGAATTGGTCCTCAAAGTGCTAACAAGTTCCAGGGAGATAAAGAACACTAAGTATACATTCTGGTTAAACACGATTTAACCCTTTTACCTCACTGGTTCCCTGGAGACAGATAGGTACATATATTTGATATATACACATGTTTAGTTTCTTTAGTATTTCTTTAGTATTGCTAAAGGAAAAGGTTAAAATGGCACAGTTGTCTAGCATAATTCTGGACTAAAGTGTAAAGGCAGTAGTCCTCTGTCGTTTCCTATTTATTCTTATACATCTCAGCATTGCAGGTGTACTTATTGAAGGAAAAATAATTTAGCAATCTTTTCTATTTATCTATTCACCTAAAGTTACTTCATTCTTCATCATTACCAACAATAGCTATTGTAAAATATAAACTGTTCTCTAAGTATCTTTACAGCTGTTATTAAATCAATCTAAAATTTGAATAGGGTTTTCATTGTTCGTATTCTTCAGATATTCTGTTATTAACGTGCTAGCACAATACTAGGCATTTGATTTTAATTGGAGTGGGAATAAGATCAAAGTGTAGAAGAAGGCAACTCATACTGAAACCTTGATATCTTCTATCAATCTTTTGTCTTTGATGTACTGTACCTTTGTCTCAGTTACAGTAGTGAGTGGGGGTGTGTGGTAGCAAAGGGCTCTTAATCAGTTCCAGGTCAAGGACAGGGAGACAGAAGGACTTTATCCTCAAACTTTTTCCTCTCCCTTTCCACCACACTTATCTACACACAAGCATAGGGAGAAGGAGAATATCTGTGTCAAAGCCTGAAGGGGCAGACAAGGAAAAGCAAGCCTCCCTTCTGTGCTGAGTGCAGCTGTGTGACTACAAGAAGGGGAGACAAGGGTGGCATGGAAATAAACCTTTTAGGGATTGGTTCCACTGGATTTGTCGAAATCCCCTCCAGTAGAGCCTTACTGAAAGAAGTATAAATTTTTCTCTTTAGTTCTATAGAACATTTGCTGGTTCTTCACAAAAGTTCTTCTTAGGTAAGGGAAATCTGATCTTCCGCAGGCAAAACTCATCAAAAACCGGAGCAAGGCGCAGCAGCAAGTTGCACAAATGTCTATGACCAAAGCAGTGGCTCAGCACTTTTGTACTGAAATACTAATGATGGCATCGTGTATTCGAAATACTGTCTGACTGAAATGAATGCAAAGGTTCATTAGTGTTGCTGAGTAAGTTCTGTGTAATCTCAGATGGATATCCTCTTCTCTGCTGGTGCAAGGCAAAGTGCAATAGATCTTGGGGTGATTTTGTCAACACTGTCGTAATAAGCTGAGGATTAGAAACACAGCGCCAAAAGCTTTTGCCTTTTATTTAAAGGAAATTGAGATAATGGTGGACAAGACAAGTTGGCTCAGTCTAAACCTTGTATTTGTTGCTTACTAGTAAAGAGGTCTGTAGTTGAAGGGGGTGTGAATACCTGAGCTGTGGTGTTGTTAATACAAATATTACTAGTGAAATGAATCTTTCCTTGGTCCCTGTATGTGATAAAGGTAGTCAGTTTGTTGAGCTGAAATGAAAATAACTCTTCTTATTTTTTCATTAATGTTTTTTTTGCTGTTTCAAATAATGTCTTTAAAATTTTTAAATTAAGTTTATTTAGTTTAAATCATACAATTTAAATGAACATTGATTTTCTGATTTACACTTCAACACTACCACACTGAAGTCTAATATCCATCTTTATCTATCTGTTTTACTTTAAAAATAAGTATTTAATTTTGTACATGTAAATTAGTATAACTAAATCAGTGTCTGAATTTCCCAGCCTTCCCACTACTGTTTTAATTCCATTAGTAAGACATTTGAACAGTGATTATTTTAGTTTGTGCAAAGTTAGAGATCTAGTAAAATTTATGGAAAGATAATTTTTATATTATGCCTCATCTGAGGCACAATATGAGTTATCTGATGAATTTATAAGTTCCTTGCATGAAAACTTTTCTCCACTGAAATGTTAACTCAAATAAGAATATGTTCTATTTGTATTTTAAATGTAAAAAAGGAAATAAAAAGCATTTCCTTTTCCAGGAGGACAGATAAAATTCTTTGCTAGTGATAACCAGAAAGTTTCAGGAACCTGCCAGAAAAATATGCAGTTCACCTTGTTTCACATTTTTCTAATGAATGTAAAAGTTGTTAGCAAACACTTTATTTTCTAAAGAAGCTTTCAATTAACATTAAAGATAAATATTTATTAGAAATTTATACAAATGTATCTTTCATATCTGGATAAAAATCAGGATAACACTCCATTAAAACAATATTTTTCTTTTCCTAAACAAAATGGAGAGTTCTGGTGAGATTCATTTGACAGGGCAACATAGTAATACCATCCATTACATTTGAGTAGTTTCACAAAACTCTTGTAAAGCCAGTTTCAGCCTATTACCAAAGTATGAATACCCAGCAGATACTGAGCTATTGCTAAAACCATGGGCAAAGTTCAGGCAGTCTCCTTGAAAGACATTCGTCAACATTTTCCTGTGGAGTGGAGGAAGTGACTGAAGGCACTGTCCTCAGCTGTGGCTCCATAGGAGGTGGGTTACTTCCAGAAGATGCAGACTTTGTCAGGGTTGATGCTGTGGCCCTGAATAATGAGATCCTCTTCTGTTCATCCAAGATCATGAGGGTTATGTAGAGATACAGGACAGTTAATCATTGTCGTCTTCTCTGGAAAGGATAGGGACAGAAAGGAAGATGTCTTCAAGGATGAAACTCTTTCTGTTATTCAACTCATCCCTTTCTTCCTCCTGCTCCCCTCTGTTCTCCTCCACCTTCCCTTGTGATCATGCCCAAGCTGAGAGCCTTTGAAATACCTCACAGCCACACCTCATGCGTTTCCTCCCAAGACTATCACAATTTTTTCTCACTACCACTAGAAACACTCCCTTTTATCACCAGGATGTAAATAAAAACTTTGGAAAGTGTGGAAGCAGTGAAGTAAAAGATTAGCTGGCTGAGCCACGGAGAATGCATGAAGTATATAGGACATCGATTGGTGTGTCAGAAAGACATTTTTAGTGTGTGGGTCTGCCTTATTCAGGGTAGTGACTAATCCTCACTGGAGTTATGAGGAACAGATCCTCTCTTTTTAACCAGCTACACTGTCCATTTAGTAACTCTGGTAGGCTAAGGGCATGCATATTATTATTTACTACACTTCACTGATTGCACTTTTGCATGCCCTTCTCTTGAGAAAGCTTTTCCTGACAAAATGTGGTTTTGAACTGGCAGTATGAAAGAACTGGTTTGGATTCCTACAAATAAAAAGTTCCTCTCAAAATACCAGTTTCTAAAAATTATTCACTAGGAATTTAAAGTAACTGGAGCCACACTGTTACTGAACTAAAGCTAAATGCAGATATTCACTGCCTTGCATTGCTGTAACAGACATGAAGTTCATGTGTTTTAACCTTAGAAACAATGTTTTAACCTTAGAAATAAAAAATTTTCTGCACCTAACCACAGGATGTAAATTGCTTGCATAATGATGAAAGTGGTAAGAACCTACAGAACAGTTATCTTAGATTAGTATTTCGGCACAAGACTGTAAAATACCTAAATATAAGTTTTCTGAACAATTACTTCTGCCAATGAAACATATCTCCCTCTGTAAAAGCTGTAAAAGATACTAATGGCATCTAATTCAATATTTTGAATGCAGCAATAACCAAGCAGCTGAAGCTCCTGGTAACCCAATCCTTCATTAACACATCAACAAATAGTAGTTTTATGGTTGTGATAGGCCCTTATGGAGTCAAAAATTCAGATCAGCAGTGGTGCTATTCAGAGGTTAGTAGCTGCTCCAGTATTTCAAATCTTGCACTTCCCCATACTAATTGTCAAGAAGATATGTGGCATATTAAAATACTATGGACCTTGATTAATGCAAACCCATGAATAGAAATCATTGTCTTTGTCAATTTCCCTAAGCTTAGCATCTGATCCACTCTGCAGAATAGATCGAGATACAGGGAAAATCCATAGCACAAAAGTGCTGTGTGTTTTTGTGCTGTGCTTTGCACTGTGGATTCAAAGTGAACCTTTCAATACGAAACGTGAGATAAACTTTAACACTTTCTTTTTAATTTTTCTTGCCAGTTTTAAAATGCCATTCCCTCCACAGTAATTAGCTCACTGACAGAACAGAAAAGAGATATGACTCTCCAGGTTAAGATATAGAAATATAAACTGAAAAACAAGTCCTAATTGATGAATTTAGATAGTAGTGCTGGAGCCAGAAAGCAATCTGATCAGGCTATTGTCTTATCTGAAAAACAAATAAACACAGATGAGTATAATTTGAAATGACAGACACAAAAATACTGTGAAATTCATACACACTTCAATGGATACAAAATTTTTCTCCTTGACTAACTTTCATAATGTTTCATTAACCTTGGTGGAAGACTTCAGCAAAGATATTTATTCAATAGAAGCAAGTCAGGCTGCTGGGTATTGGTTATGTATAAATAAAAATCTCTGTTCTGAAAGGACAACTCCTTCTTATTTCCCTTGTTTCTTTCTCTGTTCCCTTTTCACTTTTCCTGATGTTTCTGTTACACTTCATGACCTCTCCTTTAACAATAATGGGTTTTAATGCGGGTGTTCTACAACAAGCAATAGATTTATCCTTTGATGTGTATATTCTAGGTCACTTTCTTCTATTCACTTACGTCATATTTTTGCATCACCTGTCATGTCTGTAGCCATAGTAGATTATTTACTTATCTGTCTATTTTCTTTGACATAACCTCTCCATTTTTGTCCATGCAGCAAAACTGGAATGCATTCAAAGTTAGAAAATTAGGTATGTTTGGCTTTATTAAAAATATGCCCTCTCCCTTTCCCTGATTCAAATCTTCTCTTACCTTCTTTTTCTTTCTTAGACCACTTCAGTTCTGGCTGTCTAGAAACCTTGTACTGTCCTCACTTCACCTCATGCAATTTGCATGAACAAAGTGTCTCCCAGCTTTCAGGCAGTGATTCACACCTCCTACCTAAGCATTTAGCTGTCAAACTAGAGATGTTTTTCTTCTACAACTGACTACTCCACGAAAAAGCAGCCAACACTCCTAAAGAGCATGTGTTGTAGCTGCATGGGACAAGCAGAGACAGTGTCATGCCTCTGTCTCTCCAAGGTACCTAGCTGAAATTATATTTCTGGAGAAAAACATTAAGTCTAATAGAATCATAGAATCATAGAATGGCTTATGTTGAAAGAGGCCTTAAAGATCTTCTAGTTCCAAGCCTCTGGCCATGGGTAAAGACACCTTCCATTGGACCAGGTTGCCCAGAGCTCCACCCAGCGTGGCCTTGAATACTTGCAGGGATGAGACATTCACAACACAAGTTGAATATATCCTGAGGAAAGCGTAGAGTTAGCATGATCCTTAGCTTGAATTGATCTGCAGAAAATAATATTTACTTAAAAAAAAGATGGAAAAGTGAAAGACAATCCACCTGAACATAAGAGGGCAACCTCAAAACAACCACAGAGGTTCAGTTCCATTTCCTGTGAAACAGAAACTTCTGAGCTGCAGAAGGAACGCTGCTCTTATTCATGTTATTCCAGAGGCATGCTTGGCATTTTGGTAAAGCTCATGCTGTGGGAATGACCACGTTTTCTTATGGATTCTCTCTACCCTTTTACTTGTAAAAATAATGTGTGGACCAACACTAGAATTTCTTACTAACATTAGCTTGCAGAAATGAGCTGATTATTTTAAACTATTTCAAATTATTCCTGATTCAGAATTTCATCCCCTGATGATATATAATGATAGTGCTCTGGGGGAGAAGCAAGGAGTGATGATTTGTTTGCAGGTTAGTGTCAAATGTGACAGCAATTTAAATTCATAACTATCAATACAAGAATGAATAAATGAATGAATGAATGAACGAACTGCAGTAACATTCTTGGTAAAATACACAAAGATTGGAAATTATACTTAAGTAACAGTCTGCTCGTACTGGAGTCTGAGTAGATGCAGTAAACACCAGTGGGTGATGTTAGCTCACCATTACAAACATTTTACCCAAATTTTGGGGTTTTTTTTATCTGCAGTCATGCTGAATTATTTCTATAGTGCACATCACTAGCTTCAAATATCTGTGTGGGGAATTTTTTTGTTGCTTTCCTTCTAATTTGTGGCCTTACAAAAAGGAATTGTGCATATTTCTATGTCAGCAAACTAACGAAAACTAAAAAATTGGGAAGCTTTATTTACATCGGATATAATTGTAAACTGACCTTTGAGGTCTTCTAATAGAAGAATCAGCTTTGGAAACAGAATCAATATTGCTATTTTAATGAAATGTTGCCAGTTTAGTGGAATAATCCAATATTTTATTAACTGATAGAATTATATTTCATATGGTTTGCCTGCTGGAAAATAGTACTTCTACCCAGCAGAGTTCTGTGTCCTGCCAGCAGGACTAGCTTGGGTACAGGACCCACGCAGCCCAGCACTCCTGCTGGGATTATGTTGTGATGCAGATATACACTGCACATGCTGTCAGTGCCAACGTGGTGAGAGCTGGGCATGCATTTCTACCTGGCACTGGAATTTGGAGCTAGAGAACTTGCTGCAGGAGGAATGACTGAGGACACTGGGGAGATAGGGAGGCCTCGGTTTGATGCTTTGCTTGAGTACCTAGAATCAATTCTTCATGTAAGCACTAGAACTGAGGTCTTCCCTCTGCCTGATGGTGTGTCTTAACCACAAAGGAACAGAATCTTTCTCTTTAGCAGTTCATTAAGTCAGAATTCAGTAGGATAATAGCACAGGAAGAGCAGAAATAATGTACAATCTTTCCTGAGCTCTTCCTATGAAGGTGAATTTCACAAGACAGCTCAGTCAAACTGGGGGCTGCCTGCTGCAGTCCCAGGGCAGTCCCCATCTCCTTTTGCTGGCACTACAGCTGGTCTCTGTTTCTTTCTCATCTACCCAGCACTGGCTCTCAGAGAGCCTGCTCAAGAACTAAACTAGCTATGAAGAAATGTTAAGCTTTCTTTAAATCTTGCTCCAACTGAGGAAGCATTAGGAGCAGGACTGCCACCTTTAGGACAACAAATAGCTCCCAAACCAGCTTAGCTGCATTGTAAATGTACACCCCCAGGGGAAACAGCAATCTAATTTAGTGCTGGAGTCTCCTTCTGTGGGATCTAAACATTTCTTTGCTTTAAGTGAAATAGGCACCAGCAAACACTAAGATACAGACACATTTTTTCATACCAGTGCTCCCCCTTTTCTTCCAAGAACAAACAAAGAATTGCTTGTTTATTTCTAGATACATAGTTGTGATTATTTTGTAACTTTTTCAGCTTTCACTTTTGAGAAAGTCTTTCAGCTTGCAGGGATTTTCCTCTATGTTTTGTCTCACATGACACACCTCAATGACTTGAAACACAATTAGCCTTGTAAATAAACTTTTGGATGTTTGCAAGAATGGGGCCCTCCTCAGTATTACTGGCAACTATTTCTCTTTGACATGAAATACTGGCTTTAAAATACTTTGCTGAGGTACTTTACACAGCCATTGCTTCATTTCCATTTTAGATGTTTAGCCCCCAGTCCCTCAAACAGAGAAGGTGACTCTAGAGTAAAAGTCTACATTACAGAAAAAGTCAAAGGAAAGAAATAGGCGATCTTTTCTACCTGAGACATCAGTCTTTCTGTACTGAGTTAAAATCAATAGGAAATGACAGATCTCATACATGAAAGTTGCCTACAGAGCACAAGGAGGAAATTGCCTTCATTTTGCATAACCATTGATTATTTAGGGGGCTTGGCCAACAAGCAAAGAGCAATTGAAGGCCTTCCTTAGCCCCAGAGGGTTTCAGTCCACTTTCCAAGAAAGTGCTTCAGACAGAAGGCAGCCAGAATTCAAAAGCAAGGAACCAGAAGACATCATCCAAGCATTTAATCTGCAGGAACCTGGATGAGGGTCTAAATTCTGAACCCTGTAGTGTGCAATACCAGGATAAAAACTATTCTGTGAGACCATTTCCTAACTGATTACACAAAGTTCAAGACCAGGCTCTCCTTTCTTTCAGTCCTCATGGCTCCTTCACTCTTGTTGCGTACTTGTTCAGCTCCAGACATAGGGAAGTGTGTTCTCTGCCCTCAACACTGCACTCACACCCCCTGCTGCCTGTATTTAACCTGCCTACAGGCACACTAACTGTTCAGTTGCACACCAGCTCCCTATAACTTCATCTGAAGATAGCTGTGGTCAGATCCACGATTCACAGCTTGGGCTCCTCTGGAAAAGCTTGAGTGCATTTCAAAAGTAGACCACTTACATGTGGATCACAACTGAGCTTTAAGTGAGGGACAGCTGCTTATATCCCTTACAACCAAACTTGAGTCAGCAGTGCAGGTACCATCATCAGGTAAGCAGGGGCCATTCAAGACCAAGTGAAAGGTAATCTAATATGTAGGTGTTTATATTCTGTAGTGTTTCATATAGTGTTTCATCTGGGTATTCCACATCATTGTGGCATGCCAGCTAGGTCTAGAAAGGGTTGTGGGAAAAGGTAAGGCTTACTTCTATAAATATAACCCTGAAGTGAGTTTTGGCCCAGGTGGGCTGCAGGGTATACCGTGCAAACAGAGGAAATCAGTGTGGGAATCCTGCTAGGATAGCAAAGATGGCTCCTATTGAGAGGATATAGTGGAGGACTACATGGTATGTGTTGTGTAGGGCAATGTCTAGTGAGGACTTTGCTAGGATGATTCCTATTAAGTCTCCATTGAAAAAAGATGCTCTGATGTGCACTTTAGCAAGAAGTTAGGCAGGGTTCTCATCTGTGGGTAAAATATCTTAACAGCCAATCTCACTACTCAGTCAGGTGTCAAAAGACTGTCACCAGGACTTGTAACTTTCCTGCCTTTATGTTTTTTGCAAGATTTCTACCTCCAGTGCCAGGAAACACAGTTCCAAAGCAGTAGGGCGTGAGCAAGCTGCTTATAGTACCGGGACAGAAATAGATGCATCCAAGCTGCCGTTTGTTTTCTATGTACAACCTCGTAAGAAGTGTTGATTTTGCATCCATCTCACGGGGTGATAATTATGACATTCCCAGCGTTTCCCTTTTGTTGGGCATTAGGTGCCAGTAGGGAATCAAGTGTGTCTTTGTTGTGTTGAAGTACATGTAGACTGCTCCCACCCACACAGCCTTCCCGGACCTCTTCCTGCCAGCAGTTTACCGAAGGAGAGGGGCGGACAAAGCATGTCAAACCCCGAAAAAGCAGCGGCCCTTTGCGGCGTGCCCCGCGGGGCCGAGTGAGCTCCGAGCACGGCAGGTGAGTGCTGCAAAGGGAGGCAGAGGGATGCGAGAGGGGTTCGGCAGGGTACGGGGGGCAGCCCCGGGTTGCCCGGCAGGTATCGGGGCGGGGCGGTGCCGGCAGAGCCGCCCCCGGCCGGCCCGGCGCTGCCGGCAGCTGGGCACCGCTCCGCA
Source organism: Daphoenositta chrysoptera (assembly GCA_013397915.1). Taxonomy (NCBI): domain Eukaryota; kingdom Metazoa; phylum Chordata; class Aves; order Passeriformes; genus Daphoenositta; species Daphoenositta chrysoptera. The sequence goes on from VZRO01002270.1 coordinate 743,658, forward strand.
CCGCTCCGCTTCGCTTGGCATCGCGGGGAGGCGGCGGCCAGGGGCGGGCGGGGAGGAGGNAGCCGGAGCGGGCTGATGAGGAGGTGCGTTGTGCGGGCGGGTTTGGCTGATGGTCTCTTGTGTGTATGAGGGGAGCGAGGCGGGTGGTGGTGCGTGTGCTTTTCCATCTGTTGTGTGTTCCTTTTTGTCCGTGTGTCCGTGCCCTGCCGTGGCCAGCGGCCCCGCAGGCTGGCGCCGGCCCCGGCGGGCTCTGCCAGGGGCGGCAGGACCCGCCCGCGCTGCCGGCGGAGCCAGCCTGGGAAGCTCGGGGGTCAGTGAGGTGCGGGGCTGCTCATTGTGTGCGGGGGCAGAAAACCAGCCCAGGCTCCGTCAGATGGACTTTTTCTTTAAACCAGCCCCTTTGTGGCCACGCCGCTGCCCTTCCCGAGCCCCCGGTTGGGGCGGAGAGGCTGTCGCGATCCTGCCACCCCGCTGGTGGAAATCAGCGCTGACAGGAATCTGGATGGCGATCTTCTGATAAACATTTTCTTTCACTGGTAGTGTCAGTCGGGTAAATCCCAATCTGTTTTGGGAGTCCGCCTCCCGAATGGGTGACAGAAGGACTTCAGAGCAGTGTTAGCGGCAGGCTGGTTTCCAGCAGCAGCTCGCCTCAGGTGGCTCCTGACCCCTGTCCCCCGCGCCGCCGTGCCGGGCTGGAGCTCTCCCTGCGCCCCGGTTTCCCCGTTGGAAACTTGCGCGTACGAGGTTGGATACCAGCAGCCCTGGCTTTACCCCAGGGCTGGGGTTGCTGCCAGTGGGAGCCTGATCTGGAGGATCGCTCTGGAGAAAAATGACTTTTCCTTCCCTCTGGCAAGATAGCGAATAGCGTGTCAGGATAATCCCGTATGTTTCAGGAAGAGGGGTATGATGCAATTTAGGTGTTTACACAGTGAGTTTAGGAACTTTTGTCTCTTGCTGTGAGTTGTTTCTGGGCAGAATCTCAGGCAGACCGTGTTTTATCTCGACTCCTGTTCCCACAACTTTATAAGAGACTATTCTCCTGTTGAGCTTTCTGTTCTTCCATTAATTCTGCTTACAGTCCTGTTATCACTTTTATCAGTACATTACACCAAAAATGAGCGGGCAGTGCTGAAGGTAGTAGCCCTTTTAGGTGTGTTATGCTTTGGGAATGATTTTGTGGGTATAAAAACATTCTAGATTCCATTGCCAGCATCTGAGATGCGCCTGAGGGTAAAAGAAAAAGAGAGAAAAAAGGCGTGTTATGTACGTAGTACATGTATATATGTGTGTGTTTACAGTAGATTCAAAGTGATGGGACAAGTTCTCTTGAGTGGGCTATTGTTCTGGAACAGCAGGGGTGCCATTAAAAGTACCAATAAAGACTGGGATTAGGGTGATTGGTAGAGCAGAGCTCTGAACCGTTGCAGTAATTTTGTGTTGTAGCAGCATTCAGAAATCCCAGCTGCAAATCACATTACACAAAGAGAAAGCCAGTCCTTGGCCTCAAAGGATGACACAGGTACAGCAAGCAATTTGTAAGAGGAAGGAACAGAGGGGAAGCCAATTGTCTAATATTACATAGGTTAGGCCAGAGCTCAAAGTTTCCAGACAACAACTGCCTTTATATATTTTGTCTCTGTTATAATACATTTTCATTATTAATTGGATCTTTCCTGATTATGGAATAATTTTCTAAGTACTAGCAATAATGTTTGATGTCTAGTGTGCAGAACCTGTATTTAATGTGTAAAATGAATAAACATCAAAAATTTTTGAACTGGGAGATCAGAATAATTCCAGCTGGAAGTGACAAAGTTATTTGAATATCTCTACATAGGGTGTCATGTATTCTGGAATTGTACAGTAGGAATTAGATGGAGCTTGAGTTGCTTGGAATTTGTAGTGCTGGTGGAGGCAACTGACCATCATGGTAACAGTGGTTTATTGCACTGCTTTGAAAGAGCTCTTGCATTTTATGTTGTCATTATGCTACTTTTAAGTAGTACTATTATTTCAAACCAGCATAATGAGATGCAAAGCATTTGGCATTCACTCCTGTAAAACAAGATTTTAGTGCTAAATTCAGATTCCTGCTTGAAGGTATCTATAAAATACCATGCTTATGCAGGGTGTCATATCAAGGAAAATGGACATCTAGGTTAAAGCTGTCTTAAAATATTTTTGTCATGAAATGACAGTCAAAACAGCAGCTTCAACCACATTTTTACTCTTTTGGAAGGGAATGGTTTTTTACCTTAGGCATGGAAGCTCTGACAAAGTGAACATAGGGAAATGGCCATAATAAATGGGGCATTTCAATAAGATGAATTACAGATTTGAACATGAGCCTCTTCTGTCTCACCCGATTGTCCTGACCAACAAGTTATTTCAGACTGATTTCTTTAAATACGCAGTTTGAATATCAACAGAAAAGGTTTTTTTGTTCAATTGTGAGATACAACAGAAAATATTCTTCCCATGCTTTTATTCATATTTTAATGACCATGATTTTTTTGTCCAGTTCTATAAAAAAAAAAGACAAAATAGTGAATTTCTCATCTGACTTAAACCCAACAAAACATAACAAGAGCTAAGCAACAACAACAAAAACTCAACCTTAAACAGGCAGCATGGTCCACCTTGTACAGTCTGTCAGTACTATCTCAAGTTAATCCTCTGTGATGGCTTTCTGATCATTATGGTCTTTCTGATCATCATGTTAATGTCATTCTTATCAAACCTCACTTGCACATTCTCTGTGTTTTTTTCCACCTCACCTTCTCTCTGCTACTAACTGTTATTAAGATAATTGTAGCTAATTAACATAGAAAAATGTTACAATCCTGCACAAAATTAGCAATAGTTGGGGATGCAGCTGAGGATACCTGGGAATATCGTGTTGTTACGTGTTGGCAACAACAGCAGCTACTGGAGACACTTGCAATTTTGTGGAACAGACCTGCTGGCTTAAGACTCTGCCAAGTTCATGTGAATTACAGTTTCTTGCATCTTTCTGAAAAATATGACATTTTTTTTTGGATCAATAAGATGAAAAAACCATCCTGGCAGGCATCTAACACTTACCTTTGCACTTAGATTTGTTAATTTTCCTTAAGGTGTGTGTTTCATGTGGTGCCAAGCATAGCTGTTAATTCATTTAGCTTTTTAGAGATATTTCACAACAATCAAATAAACATTAATATATGTGTATATATAGAACTATTCACACAGCCTTTTTGTGGAGTAATTATTAATAAATCATGTTCTGATTCATGCCTGTAACTATGTATAGTCCTGTCTGTCTTATTACACATGCAGAAGAGGAAGGTTGGATAATGGATGTTAGCTTTTGTTCCTTCTTTCTGAATGCTTCACTTTAAAATATCACTGTCTCTGATTCCTGGAAATGTTATTGTAAACATTATATCTGTTTGGTCAGGGGAAGATTTTTCTCTTCCCTAAAATATTTGGGATCATGAAAGCAAGGGGTACAACCTGAAGTGTGGACCTGGTTTCAGGTCTTGATGGTGACAATGTGAAGTCTCAGCTTCTGAGTAGAGTAGCTGAAACCTGTGATCATTACATTTCCCCCCAAAATTACATACTAGATCTACAATATAATTTGCAGAAAGTCTTTTGTTTCAGCAAAACTTGTTCTTTCTGACAAAATACCAAACCTGCTTTCAGTCAGAACATCTCTGTCTATGTTCAGTATGAATGACTATTTGAATACAGAGGATTGGAGGTATCCACTGCAAAACAATTGAGGTTATTGTAAGTTGCACTAGCAGAAAAATATAAAAAAATAATTTGCTGTGTTGTGCTGTAGGAAGAGATCACTGAGGTTTTTTTCTAATGGGTATAGCAAATATGTATCTTTTTAATGGGTTAGTTACTGTGGTGTTACATAAAAAAGGACACTTAAAATTGGACTAAAAATTAATTAAACTGTCTGAACAATGAAGCCTCACAGGTAAACAGTTTCAGGGAGGCTGTCTTGACTGTGACGTTTGTATCATACATACAGAAGTACCTGGTTAATTCCAGTCATACTGAAAATGGCTTTTTCCTTTCTGGAATGAATGTATCTCTATGATAAGGTATTACATCTTAACTTCAGTGGCTTTGAGAACGTGGAAGAGCACGTGCATCCCCAGCGGTGCGAGGCTGACAGCTGTGTTGACTCAGAGATACAGGCACTATGGTAGCCCAGCTAATTCTTCTGGTGCTTCCAGGCTTAAGCCCCTCTCAGCTGGGGCTGGGAGAAAAAGTTCTGCAGCTGCAGCACAAGCATAGAACAGAACCACTTCAGGCAGTAAAATCCAGGTAACTAAAAGATACTGCTTGTGGTTCAGAAGACATACTAGTTTTTATGATGGTCAGCGTCAAACTGGGAGTGAAATGTTTCTTGCAAATAGAAATTATGTGTTCATGTGAAACGATACTCAGTGGACTTGAAATAAACTGGTGTAAACCTTTTCTAAAAAGAGAAAAAAGTTCTGATACCTAAAAACCTGTGCATCTGCTTTTCTGAGAAGGTGGATTCTTTTGTTTTGAAATTAGAATAAGGTACAAAATGTTTGGAAAGGCTGTCTGCAGTATGTGTGGAGTGTCAGTATAATTGTGGGGTTTGTTTTGAAGCAGTTAAGTACCTTTCGGGTAAAGGGGCTATAAAGAAATTGTTGCTGTTTGTATTGCAGTAGTTCACTGTGGATCAATTCTCAGTTGAGAATTGTGTCAGATGGTGTTTTATTAGGTATAATAAAACAAAAGCATTTATCCAATTGCATTTATCTGAGTCTTGAGAAATACCATGTAGAAGGAGGGATTGTGTTGACAGTTTTATATTTTGTGTTGCTAGTTTTACATTTTTATGGTATCAGCAGCTAAATTTCATCACAGAATCTTAATCTGAGTAAGTGCCCAGGCTTCCTGTGTAATCAAAAGAGAGAGGTGAATAATCTTCTGGTGGTAGGTATCTGAATTTACAGCCATGACTCTTTTTACTATGCCAGTCTGCTTTGACATCAAAGTGGAGGCATCCTTGCCTGTAATTGTGCAAGTCAAATGAGGGCTCAAGCCTTCCTGAAGGGAATACTGTGAGTGCCTAGTATTTCCCTGGCAGTGTCCTGGATGTAAGCTAGAAAAGGAAAGTTTTGCTGTTTTTCAGATCTAGATTGTAGATAAATATGCGGTGTGTCCTAATTAGGAGTTTTATTTAAGGAACATTAGTGATTTAACACCCCAATCTAATTACTCGTAAGCTTCTTGCTAATTTTGCAATTAGTGCTGGAGCAAGACTTTTATGGAAAATTCACCCTTAAGGAAGTCAGAACCACTAACTTCTAGTGCTCATAGAAAGCTTTATTTCTGTGACAATGTTGTCTAGACAATGTTTGTAAGGAAATAGTAGTACTTTTACATGATGGCAAAGATATAAAATGTGTCAAGTGCTTTCCAGAAAAAGTTATAGTCAGTTTTTGAAACCCAAATGACTCTGGCTTTAGAATGTGCATCTGTAGGATCAAATTCTGCTCAGATATTACCTAGTGGAGAAGGCATGCTTGAATCATTTTATACCACAGTCATCACTGGCCTTCAGAGGATGAGAAAGAGGACTCAGGGTGTAGCCAGGGTTTACTGGCTGTATGCTCTTGCAGTTTATAGCCAAGGCAGCTTTTTATACACATAGATGAAATGGTGCAACTTGGAGCAGCCATAAGGCTGCTCTAAAATGTAGCATGGCCTTACAGGATAAAGGTGTTCTTGTAGCTTGTTTCCAGGTAATCAGTGCAGTGTATTTCAGTGGGACAGAGAAACTGGTGGAGAATATCCTCGCCCATCCACAGGTCGTAACAGTTTGCTCCTTAGAGAAAGACTCTAAAGTGTTGTCTCAGTTTCAATGAGCAGACTTGCTCTTTCTAGAGATTGATAAATTTTACTAATACTTAGTACTGGAAGGCGGTTCACTTTTTGTGGAATTAAAACCTAGTAATTGTCTGTCTTTAAATGCTAGATTTTTAATGTTTTGGAAGATGGGGAGCTTTGTTTCCACTCTGGAGTAATATAATATAAATAAGGTCTGGAGAGAGAGATCTGTTTATTCATTAAAAGGCTGTAGCTGGAAAAGAAACAAACAAGCTCTCAGGCTCAGAATACCTTATTCCCTGATTGGACTGATGAAGCTATTAAGCCTAAAAGCTTGTCACTTGTTTTTATTGTGCAACAGTTGTAGCAGGCTTTTAAACCAATCTTTTGCTTATTTGTCTTTGTAAAAGAAAATGGTTCATCCATAGGCAGAGCTGCTGTGTGCTTGGGACTGTGGACATGTGCATTTAATGCAAAACAGTCAGAGCTGCTTCAGCATGCAAGATCGTGCCCTGGGCTCACGATTCCTCAGTCCTGTCACATCTCTTCCTTTCCCAGCAGGACATGCTCGTCTACATCCCAGTGTGCCAACACAGCCATATAAAGGAAAGGATATAAAAACACTTCAAGTCACTCTGCTCTGCTTCTACTTCCTACCACAGATACTGTTTTTGATGTCAAGTGGCCCCGTACTTCCTTGACCCCTTTCACTATTCCTCACTGAACGTGTTTTAGCGTCAAATAATTTGGCTCTCACTTTAGTCCCAGGTTCAAGTCTCCTGATTGTTCACACTGCATATATGCTAATGAATTCAGTAGCCCTACCAGCGATCCAGAAGTAGTTCCTTGTGAAGAGGGGCAGGGGGCAAATAGGGCGTTGTTGGCTGGCTAATTTGCTTCATGGTCTGCTCTGGACCAACAGTATGAGCACAGACCCTGCCAAGTTTGGCTTCCTCTGCCTGGGACATTGCTCTAGCACTCTCAGAGGAGGGCTTCTGCCTCTAACCAACCCCTCATGCCTGTGGTAGAAAGGGCTTGGAAGCATTCTTTAGTGTCAGATCTAGCTGGGGTTTAATATGAGCACTACCATTAAAGACACCCTAGTCCTGATGGTGACCATACCTTAATATGCAGAGGGATAAGTGGATGGTGACAGCCATCAATAATTTTACTCCAGTTCTGTATCAACTGGGATTTTGGTATCTAATCATCTTTTCTATGCTTCCAGGCATATTCTTTCTCCCCCGGTGAAAGAAAATGTGTGTACAAACAGCACCCAGGACCTGCAGGGCAGTGTAACAGAAAGCCAGTGCCTTGAGACCAAAATTGTTCATCAGGGTGGGGAATCCTGTCTCAGTGAGTCAAGGCTGGCTCATGGTAACTTTCATCCACAGGGTGAAATTTTTGTGTGTTTCATCTATTGTTGTAACTACTAATCAGGCTTTCTGAATTTATGTGTGAATTAATACCTACTGCAGCTATTTCCTTCCAGAATCCCAAGGGATTTTTTTTGTTTGTTTCCTCCAAAATAAGAGAAATTTTATTCCTTGGTACAGAACGGGTAGCTTTTGCATTGGTGAAGTTCTCCATCATATAGGAGATCTCCATCACATCTCCTATGTCCCCCATCATATTCCATCAACTTTTAGTCAAACAGAGGATGTCGGAGTTTGATGTCACATTTCCCTTACAATGCTTTAATTAAAGGCACTGGACTAGGGGAACTGTGCAGTTGTTGCAGAGAGAGGAATCCTGGGCACGCAGAGGGAGAGCCCACAGCAGCTGGGCAGCGTCCTGCTGGCTGCGGCATCTGCTGCTGCTGCTGCAGCACTCCGTGGGCTGGGGAAGTTGTGTTCAATGGACCTGAATACTTGATCAGTAATTATTCTAGTTCCTAACAGTGCAAGAGGGCGGGGTGAGGTGGTTTTACTGTGTTCTTTATATACTTTTCCAAGAATGGAAAAAACCACTTTCAAAATATCTTATCATTACTAGTTTTAAATACAGCTGCTGCAAATTGTGTCTGCTAGAAAGAGCAGTCAAAGGTTCTCATTATTTGATGTGGACATTGAAATACAATAGCATTTCAAAATCTTCAGGCTTTGGTAGCCTAGGTCCTTTACAGACATACAATGAATAACAGTCCCTGCTCCCAAAAATCTTTCAGATTATCAGATGAGAGAAGAGTGAGGGGAAACTAGGTAGTGTCCACAGGGACAAATAAGAGAAAACAAAATTTAAGTCAGAGGAGTTTCATTAGCTAAGAAGTCCTTCCATTTCTTTTTTTCTGTTTTATCTAGTAAGTAATTATTATACTAGCTAGGTCTTAATATTTTAAATACTATAATTTAAGTAAAATGCATATGATTTAAAAAAAGTCATTTAAGTTCCAGTGAGTAGGACTGAATTAGTCAGCAATTCAAGAGCAAATACCACAGAACATACTGTGCCCTGAAAACAGGATGGAAGGAAAATATTACTCTGCTTTTAAGGGACAAAACCAGTTAGTCAGTACTTCAGGCTGTCTGCAGGTGTGTCAAGTCATGCATGGCTATACCCATTCCTGTAATATAGTGACTGCGTGGCAGGTGAATTTCTCTGGTCTGGTTTGTGATGCACGATGAGGGTGATGAGCCACAGCAGTGTGCTGTAGCTGTTTGCACCAGTTGTCTGGTCTAGAAATCCAAAAAATGTACCCACAGAGACGAGCAGAGGCACTTATGTCATCTACCCTTGGCTCTTGACTCAATGCAAGCATCCTCTTCCACACGGGGAAGGGGTGAGAATGTTTGAGAGGCCAGTGCGAGGTGGTGGACTGTGGTGGCACTGGTAGGCTGGCTGTGTGCATTCCCAAAGGTTTTAATCAGTGCTGATTAAATAGGCTGGCACTTGGGAATGCCTAAGGGTGGGCCCGGGTGTCTTCCATGCTTAAATGTTAGCTCATCTTCTCAGAAAGGACAGCAGTGTTGTGGCTGCTATGGCAGCATACTTGCTGAACTCACAGTTGTGGAGGAAACATATCCTCTTTTTTTTTTTTAGGTTCTACTGGTGGGCTGGGTGCACATGTGTGAATTCCTTCTCGTTTCAAACACACACAGTTCTCACACAGAGCGTGCTGCTTGAGAAGGACGTATCTCTTTTACAAAAGTTACAGTTTGGTATATAAAACATGAGATTGAACCCAAAGCCAGAAAATACTCGTGTGGTTTTGCTACACCACCAGCTACTTGCTGATTCCTGCATCTTTCCTGTTTTGTTTCTATATTTTTGTCTTCATTCATTGTTGGTAAGACATTGACAGGTCATGGATGCCACTGAAAGAGTAAATACATAATTAATTCTGCTTTTATTGATGATGTCAACTTCCATAAAACCTTTGCAGACATAGAGAAAAGAAATCAAGGCATTTTAAGAGGGAGTGGATCAAGCATGATACAGAATGCTGTTTTGCTTTGGTGTTTAAGCACAGAACATAGGTGGGAGTTCTGTTAACCTGGGAACCAGTGAGACTGAACGACTTACAATTCTTTATGTATAACTGTAATAATACAACAGAATTCAAATTGCTCTCTCAAAATCCTTTGATTTTCTTGCTAACTTTAAAAAAGCTACAGATTTGCAGATCATTTCATATTGGCACTTACTAAATTTCAGCCAACATTTGACAGCTGAAAACTACAAGTGCCATTTTCAGCTCCCAGCTGGTGCTGCCACTGGCTACTGATGACCTTTCCTCTTCTCTTCCACAGACATAATGGTTCAGAAGTGAGATAATAAGATAAGATATATTAAAGGAAAACAGAAAAAAAAAAACCCAGCACTCTCATCCCTCACCACCCAGTTTGCATTTTGTGGCTCCACTGGCTGTTTTTGTGAACATTTGAGAAGCCAACAGTTCTGGTTCTTCTGTTTGAAATGGCATTTAAATTCCTTTTCAAAACTGGTGTTCTAAAGTGCTATCATGACTACTGAAAATGAAGACCTGAATGAAGGTTAAAGTGCCTATCAATAAATTAAAAATACATTATTATTACTGAGATAAATGATTAAAATTATTCCCTGTTAAATGTTATTTCTAGTATCATTTTTACTATTATCCCAGTAGTTAGTCTGGCATCGAGGATTTCCACGGATGAGTATGCTGTCTGTCTTCTTCCCCCACCCCCTTAAATAGTGTGGCTTCTTCCTGCAGGGACTTGATGACAAATCATCTAAAGTTAATTTGTTAGTGTCCTAAACAGTGCTGAGCAGAATATAGCTGTTCTCATTAGCTCTCTTATTGCCTAAGTGTCAGCACAAAACTCTTGAGAACCTGTTTGTAACATGAGGATGTCTTGATTTGTTTAATACACATTTTTATCCAATCATGGAGATGGCATTTAGCTGTGCTCTGGCTTCTGAATCCTTTGTGAATTAGTCTTAAGTGACCAAAATCAATTGAAAATGTCTAAAGACTTAGTGTGATTGATGGACATGATTTTGTTTGCAGAGTGACTAGGTTTTAAAATAGTTGAAGGTTTGCTTAAACATCAGGCTACAGAGTTATTTACTTCAAAGGGAAGAATTTCTGTTAGCTGTTCACTATCAGCAGATGCCTTCTTGTGAAGTATACTTCTTTTTGTGTTTGTGGGGTTAATATGAAGTCATGCTGTCATAACAATGCAAAATATTTTATGTGATGTAAGATTAATGCTGTAGCTTTCTCTGATGCTGCTTTGGTTGCTGATTTCCTCTGGATTTTGTTTCGAAAGTGTTCTTATGCTGACAGCTGATACTGAGATCTTACTTGTGTGGATTGGTCATGCTGGAGGATACTGAAAATTGCTTTGATGTTTGGGGTGTTTTTTGGTCTGTGTATGTATGTAATCATAGGCATTGAAATTTGCTAGATATTGCTCATGATTCTCAACAAATCAAGAATTAAGCGCACTAATACCCTGTAAAAAGGAACATAATCCAAGGAATGAGAATCCCTGAAAAGGACTTACAGTCTTTGTTCAGAATACTACTTTATCTGTTTATTGTCCTTACAAAGAGGAACTAGTTTCCTTTGCTGTAAGTAAGTTTTAAGGAGTTAAAAAAAAATCAATTTAAGAGTTGAAAAACTGGGTTAATATCCCAAGGTTATCTGGGAAACATTTGCTCATGTAATGGCCAAAGATTGCTTTAAATATTTTATCAAGGTATCACTGGTAGTTTCACTGTGAATTGTGGGTGTCCTGGGAAGGTGAGAGGACTGTGTTTTGAAACATTCACTGAACCGTGCTTAGTTAATGCACTGATGCTGCATAAGATTTGAAGATGTTCTATTTTACTTTAAAATAAAGGCATTTATAATATCAATCTGACTAATGTATTCTGGGATGCAGTTTGTCATCTTCTCTCAATTTTGACATGGGAAGAGAGCAAGTGAAAAATGTGTATGTGTGGCTTTTTTTTTTTTTTTGTTTAAACCACAAGGTAGAACACAGCACTTTGAGCCTTTGTGCTGCAGAAAATGAGAGCATAAGCAATCTATATCTGTGACATGACAAATGGGTCCACCATTTCAGTCTTCCATAGCATGCTAATAACATAGCTCAGTTAATACTGGAGCACTTGTACCCCATCACAAAATTTAAAGTATTTATTGGTGTTGGATAGGACTTCCTCCAGTGCTGCCCGGCCTCTTTCCAGTTTGTAACTGTGGCAACACATTTACATGTTCTTCATTCTCAAACACTGAGAGGCCACAAAAGCCTCAGTGTAATTCTCAAATGTAGCAATAGATTCCTATTGTGTGTGTATCTGTGTGCATAAATCTGTGTGTGCACGTACATATGCATGTGTGGACATATATATATATATGTATTTATGCAGTTTCTGATTAATATTTTCCAAGAAGCTGGAAGTTATCCTGTAATACAAATTAATTTGGACAAAGTTAATTTTAAGGAGGAAGTGATTCCTGAAACTTAGTAAAAGTACCTTCAGCAGTCGAACTTTGTAAAGTTTATGCTTTTTCTGAAAAATTCAAAACTCGTGGTAGAAGGTTCTTGTCCATGAAAGCTAGAAGATAAAGTGACCACCTTGCATAAATGTTACCAGCCCATATCCAGAGCTTCAGTGTTTAGTTAGATATGCTGCTTTATTAAAAAAAAAATTTAAAAATCCTGTGTATGCACTTTGGCAATTTGTCATTGCTTTTCAAGCTTATTAGCTCATTAAGTAGCATTTAATGAGGATAAGCACGAAGTAATTAATTTATGCAGTATGTTTATTGCTTCCCTAATGAATTTATGTATTAGAGTTCCTCAATGAATATGTTAATCTATTTTTATATTTTGTATACATTTTGTTCTCTAAACAAACAAAAACATTTATTCGAGGTCTTTATTCCAGGCTAAAAATTGTCTATGTAATGTCACCTGGTTTAAGCATGGTGTAGAGTTTTCTTAGAATGGACCTTGCCAACATCAGCGCTTGTGAACTTCTGTGTCCTGTTGGAAGTGTTCAGCAGTGTGTTGCACCAGGGAAAAGCTGTCCTCGGTTACACTGGGAACTTAGTTCATTGTTTTTCCTAATGGAAAAATTAGGATATTTTTAGGAAATTACCATTTCCTAAATGGTAGCTGTTGTACATGAAGTTCTTGCTTTGGGAGATTGAGGAATTGAGTAGTCTGATGTGAGGTGTGGAAATAACCTGTTTGGCAGTAAATAAGTGCCCTGGGTGTGGGTATCCGGGTTTTGGTAGTGGTGGGGCTGCAGGGGTGTGGGGTATGGAAGAGAAGAGGGGCTGCTCCTTGAGGACCATAGTTCAGCTGACTCCACAGACCCTCTGTGCCCACATCTGAGCCCCTCAGTCAGGCGCTGGTGGTGCCTCTATGAAAATATGTATTTAAAAAAGGGGAATACAGCAGTGAGGGGAAAAAAGGTGTGAGAAACAACCTTGCAATCACCGGGGTCAGAGAAGAAGGGGGAGGAAGTGCACAGTGACAGAGCATTTCCCTGCATCCTGTGGAAGGAGTGGTGGTGGAGCAGGTGTTTCCCTGCTGCCCATGCAGAACCATGCCAGGTGTCCGGACTGCAGCCAAGGAGAAACCCACACTGGAGTGGGCAGACACGGCCTGAAGGAGCTGCAGCCAGAGGAGGGCCCACACGGGCCTTCAGCCTGTGAGAAGGACCCACGTTGGAGCCATTTATGGAGAACTCATGTTGGATCTGTGAAAAAGTTCCAGGAGGAAGGAGTGACACAGAGAAGAAACTGGTTGTGATCCATCGACTAACCACAAACCTCATTCCCCCATCTTCCTGCAGGGGTGAGAGAAGGAATCAGAAGAGCCATAATTAAGGAAGGAAATGGAGGCTGGGAAGAAGGGTTGGGTTCCTTTATGTCTTTGTTTCTCACCATTCTACTCCAATTTGCAAATATTTCAATTAATTTTCCCAAAATCAAGTCTGTTTTGTCCATACTGGTAATTGGTAAGTGATTTCCCTGTCTTTATCAGGATCTATGATCTTTTCCATCTTATTGTCCGCCTGTTGAGGAGGAAGGGTGAGAGGGCAGCTGGATGGATGCCTGAAAGCTGGCTGACATCAACCTTCAGCAACAACCTTTACAATTATTTGCATATGGACTACCAAATCACAAATATGAAATCCTGTAATCTGCAACTGAACTGTCAGATTATGAATATCTAATAAATTTCATGGTTTTTGATCTACAATATTTATGAAAATAATAGACTGAAGTATATGCAGGTTTTTTCTTTTTCTCATTTTTGGAGACTGAGTATTGAACCTATGCTATCTTGCAACTCTTGGTCTCACCTTTTAAAGAATTAATTGTAATAATTGTGGTTATAAGTGAAATATTTAACCACAAGGTCCTTTCTGCCTTCCAGGTAACTCACCATACTTTTACATAATTCACATTTAGAGCACTGAATGTGGAAATTATGGATTAACCCTTGGGCATCTGTCTTTTTTTTATGGTGATGTGTTTGGGTGGTAAAAGAGGATAGGCAGTTTATTAAAATAGGTTTGGGGGAGGGGTGGCAAATTTATTTGAAAAAGGAATAAAATTATTTTAAGAATGTATAGCAAAACTAAATACATTGTGCATATGATCATGTGACAAAAATAACTGGGTAAAACAGCTTAAGGAGACAAATTTATCAGTTGGCAACACAAACTAATAATGGGGTGATTTTGCAATTGAAACAATCCTCCACACAGCAACGTCTGTAGGCAAAGTAGGAACTATAATCTCTGGCACTGAATGTAGTGCAGCTGAAATGTTCTTGCATCTCCCTGGACATATGTGTTTAATGTGTCTTTTTCCCTTGAAGCAATGTGTTACTACATATACAAATTGTGTGAGAATTGATGTGCAGCACTAAAACATTGTTCGGGAGAAAAGGATATTTTTTCTTGCTGTAGTCTGAGATTTAAGTCATTATGTGTAATGGTTTCAGAATAAATGGGAACCTCAGCTATGTGGTCAAGAAAAAATTTTCTCTAAGCCTATGTTTTTGTATATATTGCAGCTAAAAATTACTCATCCTTTAAGGGACATCACACTGATCTTGATTTAGTCTATTACATTGTCTGTGAATATATGGTATTAATTGAGTTTAGATTAATTTAATCTAAAAAGCACATCACTAGTATAATTTATTCAGTGTCTTTTAAACCAAGAAAATTGCATTTATTTAAAGTAATTCAAAAGAAGCAAAGATTTCTCCCTCATTAAATAAGATATCTGCAAAATCTTAGTTCTCTAAGCACAAAGAAGACTGCAGTTTATCGTTTAATACTTTATTTTGTAGCAGTGTGGAAATACTGCCTTTTTAATTGCAACTACTGTAACACAACAAATGCAGTTAATTTCTGCCAGAGGACTTTATGAACTGTTTCATGAACTACTATATGATACAAAGCAGCAAGCAAAATGCATTAAAATAAGATGAACTGCAGAGTTCCGTGACAAAACCTCTTCATCTGAGGGGAAAGTATCCCTTTGTATGTAGGTATTAATATTCTAAAATGCCCATATTAATATTCTAATCACCGCATTTTCCCCTTTTCCCGTCTTTGTTTCATTCCCCTGTAGTGCATCATATCTACTAAAAACAGTGGAGTTGACAAAAATGTATGTGAACAATTGCAAGCACCACAGACTGAAGCGGCTTTCACAGCCTTATGGCCTTGGCTTCTGGTGACAGCTGTCTCTGTTTTGACCAGATTTTGAGCTGTGAGGTTTACTTCCCTGATTTTCTTCTTGGGCTAGTGGATTAAGCCTTTCATTCTCAGTTTGGGTGCAAGGTAAATACTATTTGTCTCTGCCCAGAGAAGGGCAGCAGAGGTTGTGAAGGGTCTGGAGCACATATCCTGTGAGGAGCAGTGAGGGAGATGGGAGTGTTCAGCCTGGACAAAAGGAGGCTCAGGGCTGGCCCTGTCGCTCGCTAGAAATACCTGACAGGAGGCTGTAGCCAGGTGAGGGTCAGCCTCTTGTCCCAGGCAGCCAGCGACTGGACAAGAGGACAGTCTCCAGCTGCGCCAGGGGAGGTTTAGGTTGGACATCAGGAGGAATTTATTCTCAGGAAGGACCCTTCCATTGGAACAGGCTGCCCAGGGAGGTGGTGAAGTCACCATGCCTAGAGGTGTTTGAGGAAAGACTGGATGTGGCACTGAGTGCCATGGTCTAAGTGATGTGGTGATGTTGTCATAGGCTGGAGTTGATGATCTCAGAGGTCTTTTCCAGCCTTAAGGATTGTCTGATTCTGTCTATCAGCTTCTGTCTATTAGCTCAGTCTATCTGACTCTGTCTGTCTGGAGTGAATCGGACTGTTCCTGGTATAATTCGGTTTATCTCCAGGGTAAATCAGTGCTGTCATACCAATTTGCAGAAGCAAAGTCAGGATCTCAGAAACGCATTTACTTTAATACTAATGTAATAAGTGGTACTGTTTATTAGTAATAAATATAGTATAAATATAGTAATACTATATATCAGAAAACTTGTTGGAGTGCACTGAAATTGAGTAAATATTTTTGTTATAGACTCTCAGATTTTCAGTTTAGTTTAAAAGTATAAAGAACCATTTGTAAGAAAAAACTCCCTGTATCTTATGCAGAATTAAGATGGGCTCCTTGCTTCTGCCTTCCATGTAGCTCACCATACCTTTACAAACTCACATTCAGAGCATTAAATGTGGACATTGTGGATTACTGGTTAGACATCTGTGTTGGGTTTTTTTGTTTTGTTCTGTTTTGTTCTTGGTTGTTTTTT
>VZRO01002270.1:759818-859868 GCA_013397915.1 Daphoenositta chrysoptera
TTTTTTGTTGTTGTTGTTGTTGTTTTTTTGGTTTTTTGTTTTTGTTTTTGATTTTTTTTGTTTGTTTGTTTTTTGTTTTTTATTATGTGTTTTGGGGATAAAAGAACAGAAAACTGACTAAAATAGGTTTAGGGGAGGGGTGGCAAAATAATCTTATTGCTGAAGGAGAAGGAGTTGGGTTCCTAGGTAAGATATTGCTACCAAAGCTGTCATACCAGAGGTTCTTTAAGACAGAATTTTGGTCATACTCATCTTGTAGGTGAGAAATTTTGTCCTCAGAAGAGGAGGCAAAGTAAATCTCTTAAAACACCACAGGTTTGCTCTAAAATAACTGTCTTGTTTATGTAGAAACATGCATTAGAAAAGCACCACTGACAGTGGATCAGTTGCACTCCTTAGAAGCAGTGCGAACAAAAGAGGAACTTGTGTCTATTCTTTATTTGGTCTCTTCTTTGTTTCATAACTCACTGTTTTCTAAAATTTCCTTTTGTGTATGCTTAAAATAGAAAATAGTGAAGTTCTCGTTAAGGATTTGTGAGAGTGAATAAATGCACTTAGTAAATGTGCATGAGAGATTTCCTCCCTCTAGAACAGACCTCTTAGCAGCCATTCTTCAGTCCTCTATATGCATGTAAGAACCAGTCTTTGAATTCATTTATTATTCACAGTTATTAGCAATACATACTTGAAGTCTGATTAAGCATTAGCCAAAAAGACAATCTTGCACTTCCACGGTGATGACTTTATCTGCTTAATGAAGCCAGAGTTGAATCTCAGCAGGTATTTTAGCAGTATTGCTACCTCAGCATTTCAAAGTGCTAGTCATTTAATCATCATGTGTTCAGTCTGGCAGTCTCTAAATTGATATTTTTAGATTTTGAAGGATGCTTCTGTTTGTGTTCTGTTCTGTTATATATATATGTATATAGCTGGCCAGTACATGTATATCTAGCAAATAAGTGTTAGTGAATTTGATCGCATTAGATGTTTTGCCAAAACTTTCAAAAAAATAACCCCTTTTTAGCTGTCAATTTTCTGAGGGCTTCTCAAGTAGTTTTGCCAGGAGCATTTGCTGGCTATCTTTTGAAAGAACAAGTGTTGGCCATGGATGCCATACTTGAGGGAAGACAGGGATAGATTGTATCAATGTTACTGGTAAATGAAAAATGAGACACCCACAGATGTTCCTATATTATGTACAATGCACATGTTCATATTGTAATAGTCCATATAAAAGGATTAAGGACAGAGGTGTACTTAACTTGTTTGGGTACCTTGTTGAATATGTGAGAAAAGCGATTTTTCCGTTTTGCATACACTGCAAGTGACTGAAGAATGGAAAATGAGAAGAGAATTCTTCAGCTAAACAGTTGTTTTGTGTGGTGCCCAGTAATAAATGAGAAAACCTATTGCAGTTGCCCTGTTTGTAGGGTTTTTCTGTGTGCCCACTGGCTTATGAAAATGCTGATGTGAGATTTACAGGAGACATTGTGCATGTGGGGTGTCAGCGTGGACACAGAGATAGCATTTGCAAGCTGACGAAATTTATTCTTGTGGATAGCCTAAGTGATGTGACCTGTCAAGGTAATGAATGAAATACTGTACTGAGGCAGGAATATTACAATGGCTACGCTATGCCCAGATAATGTTTCCCAAATTGAAAAACAGGTTTATTAATGGTGTTCTTATAAAGGCAGGACTAATCTAGAATTCTGCTACCGTATTTAATTAACAAGTCAGCTATTAATGATTCATGCAGTTCGGATTGTGAAGTGAGTGATGATCAATTTTTTGCAGTGCTGTGTTCACAGCTCTGAAAAGGTGGTTGCACACCTCAGAAAGCTAATCCAGAAATATGGATCAATATTTGATTCTGTCTTTCACTGATGTTCATCTAGTAGAAAGAGCTGTTACATATTCTTAACCTTTTTTATGATTTAAGCTTCCTGCTTATTTATTTCTCTAAAAATACTATTCTTTTTGCGAAAAGCTTTATTTATATGATAATCTTGTATCAGGGGAATTTCTTGGGCGTAAACAGGCCATTCAAAATACAACATGTTGCTTCTCAAGTCTTGAAATCTGTGTTTTGTAAACTACTTGGTACAAACCAGGGGACGAGTCTCCAGTTTTCCTGAGGAGAAGGGCATGTGTAGTGCTGGGAGCTCAGCTGTGTGCCCCCAGCTGAGGTGACTGGGAGCTGTCCCTGCAGACGCACATGAGAAGGCAAACAGCAGAAGTACTGGACTGTGACAATGACAGCAGCAGACGCGAGTGGCTGGAGTGTGGAGTGTGACCCCCCACTATTGTCTTCAAGCATATGTAGTGCTGTGGCAGCCAGCACAGATGGCAGGAGTGTGGAAGGGAAACCCGATGGGAAGTTGGGCTGATTTATCTGCCATTGCCTCCTCTCCTTTTGTTGTGTCATTAGTGGTATGCTGAGGAAATGCAACAATAAAAACATACTCTGGGAGGGTGTAATGGTTCAGTAGTGAAAAATGTTAATGAAGTGTTGGAAAAAAAGCTTTTGGGAGTGCAGTGTTAGCATGTCAATATATATTGCCTTTTTAATGGGAAAGGTTCCCTAATGTTAATGGCCTGGTCATGATTTAATGCAAAAGGTGCTGTCTTTAAGCTCTAAAATGGGCAGAAAGTGGGAAGGGAAATGAGAAGAAAAGCATGTGATTCTTCTGTATTTAAAGTATACATTAGTAGACTTTATGACCTGTGAATAGTGAACAAAAGAAGGATGTGTGAAGTGATATAAAATAGATCTCAAGAGGACAATTTAATGTTTAAGTCCTAGGCAAAAAGCCCTCAAAGTCTTTACAATTGCATAGATTGCAAATTTTCCAGTCAAGTAACACAAAGGAAAAGCAGGGAGAAACGTTTGGAGTACAGTGTGAAGCTCTGTTTGTGCTGGAGCTGTTGTTCAAGGCTGGTGCCTGGCCAGTTTTAGTCAGAGCAGACTAAAAGCTCTGACATTTGGCCAGAACTCATTGCTGGATGTGTAGCTGAGATTATCTGAACTACTTTATCACTAGGCTGCTGATCCAATGAGCTGCTTTAGTATCGTAAATATTGTAGTAGCCTCTAAAAGGTCATCCTTTCCTCTAGACTGGTTACCCATAGCTTAATATGGAAGACACAGTTTAATTTGCAAGGGAGGTAAGAGAGAGACATTAAACCCATTCGGTTAGCTGACACTTGCTTCTTCTGAGCCAGTCTGCACTGTCTCTCCCTGCAGAGGTAAACTCATAGACAGCATTGTTCTCTCGCTTTGCTCGGCCATATATGCAAGAAAAAATGCATGATGGTGCAGAAGAAATTACTTACTGCATGTCCTGAAGTTAGATATCTTACTTTAGTCTCCTTGTTAATTTGTGATGGCATATAAGGACAAATGATTTAAAAGGGTTTTCCATAATAAACGGCTCTTTCCCTTCAGCACACATTAAATTATTCTGGAGATCAGACACTGTTTTTATTTAATTCCATCAAATAATAGTAGTTTTTATTTTAAGTGCATCATTGTCATGTGGCAATGTCTGTAACTAAAAGCAAGACCATACATTTTACTTGGGGAAAGGATCTGTAGCTGCCTTTCTTCTTTCCCTTTGCATTATACAACATACTTAAGAACTTCCACCCTTCAGGCTCCATTCTCTTTTGCAAATATCTGTGAATGGAAATGAGACTGTACCCTGGAGTAGATGTTTGAGCCACCCTTAGGCTGCACAGAGGTGTCTAATACCGTGGAACTCAGCTGATGGAGCGAGCCGGCTATGTGTTGTTTATTTTAGGAGATAATGGGCTATAGCAGCTAAAAGGTAGAATACTTGCTACATGGTGCATTCAAATGTAATCTTCTCTTTATTGTCATTATGGGCATTGAGTAGTTCAGCTAAGCATATGGAATTTGCAATGAAATGCTGCCCAAAATAGTCTATAAATGTTTTATGGTGCCTAGGCTGGTAAGGGGTAAGAAATCTTTAAAGCACAACATGCTGCTTGTCTGTGCCTCCTGGCCAACTGGCAGGCAAATAGAAATGGGTGCAGCTGCACCAACGTGTATTCTTTATGGCTGTGAAGTACTTGGATGCAGACTCTGTCCAAAATAAACCTGTCCCACAGCAAGGTGCCACA
Source organism: Daphoenositta chrysoptera (assembly GCA_013397915.1). NCBI lineage: Eukaryota > Metazoa > Chordata > Aves > Passeriformes > Daphoenositta > Daphoenositta chrysoptera. Next base: position 763,965 of record VZRO01002270.1, read on the forward strand.
TAGAGTAACACAAGGTATGTGTAGTAGGCTTCAGTCAAAGCATACCAGCTCATCATGCTGGAAAATTATTTGACTACGGGTTTTAAAACTAATTTTTGACTTTTACTCTTCCCCAAAATGCTCTGGTGAGGAAGCAAGCAGCAGCTGTGTGGTGCTTAGTTGCTGGCCAGGGTTAAACCATGACAGTCCTTTTTTGGTGCCTGAACAGGGACTCGAACAGTTGGAGATGATAAGAGACTGGCCAGAGCATATTAGAAGGGATTTATATGTGTTAACATTTGAAAGTCATGATATTGATTCATCTGTCTTGATATTAATTTGTCTGATCTGTGCCACACTCTTTTTTATTGGCTGTGTATGTTAAAGATTGGTGTTGGCTTCTGCAGTTTGTTGTACTCTGTAGCAATTAGTGATGTTTTACCTGGGAGATTCGTTACTAAAACACTGCCCTTACACTTAATCTGGCATTTGGGCTCTGTAAAATGCCATTACTGTACTTTGATACCATCTCATGGAGACAATTAGCAAATATATTTCTTCCTTGGAGAGGTTTTTTTTTGTGGGGGATGTACAAATGGTGGTGTGAAAAAACTACAAAGGCTGTAAATCCAAAGCTGTTAACTTCTCGTTAACACTTTTTAACAGCAGCAGGAAGGAGGTAAGGTTAGCATCAGACCTAGTGCAGAAATGTGATTGAAGATGCTGTGGGTTCATTTCCAAGTGGTTGTTCTGACCCAGAGTTAGCACTGTTTCTGTAGGAGGTTCCTGTGCCAAGTCGTTCAGGTGTCACCAGCAATGGGCTCAGAGCCAGCACTGACAGCAGGTGCCACCAGCTCGGCGTCAGACTGCGTGTGCAGCTGGGCCCGTCTCCATCCCCAGGTAAAATGTCCCACGGGATAAGCAGTCCTACCTGCACTTGCCACTCCTCTCATCCCTCCTCCTTCACAGAGGGAAGCTGAGCCCCTACAGGTGCCTTGCCTTGCCTTGCCTTTGACCCCATGCCAGAAGTGTGAACTTTGCCTTGGCTGGGTTCATGTGCCAGATTCTGTGTGTGGGATAAACTTGGAGAATCTGAACCTACGAGTTCTGGGAAACCACTGGAAAATCAGCACATCAGCACATCATGAGCATACCTGAAGAAGATTCTTTTTGCTGCTTAGTTAAGCATCTCCATGTGTTCGGAGGGAAGTGTTGCTGCAGGTGCATGTTGGTTTTTGAGTAAATTAATTCCTGCATATTCTGTGAATGCTACATCTTAAAATATGAAAAAAAAATTATATTAATTTGGAAGTTTCTTTTGTTTTTCCAATCCCTTACGGTAGACTATGGAACCCTGTGCCATTTGCATTTTTAAATTTTTGCTCTCTTGGTTTATCAAGAATTTTCTTAGTTATTGTTTGAATATCTAATCCTCTTTATTGTTTCCTGAATATGTTCACATAACTGAAGTTGTGCGTATTAGTGCTGAAGTAGGTGCCACTAATATAATGGTTATGTTTGTCTTCTTGTTTTCTATTTCAAAATGCTTAACACGCAAAAATTTACCTCCTGGATTTATAATGTGCTGCTTTTGCCTTTAAGTTTCTGGATGAGGAGGAAATGCGGGGCAATTAGTTTAAAGTATGTCTTCCATAAAGAAATTTTGAAAAGGAAAGGTGGAAAAAGAGGTCTTGCATATTTTTTGGTCACTCCAGTGGTACACAAAGGTATACAAAGCCAGAAATGCAGGCAGGAGTAGGCAGGACAAAACCTCACAAGAGCTGTAATATATGGTCCTGTATCAGTGAACTGTGGTGTCTTTATTAAAAAGCTTTTTCTCATGGGGCTCTGAATCCAGTGGAGTGATGACCTGCCCTCAGTGCTAAGCAACCTTTTTAGGAAATGATGGTGATGTACAGCTCATCACTTTTCCTCACAACACCTTTTATAAGGTGTAGACAGCAATGTAGGAGAGCTCATAATTCCTGACATAATGTTTCTCTAATCTACCTATTACTGTGTTTTCCACACAGGAAACCCTCCCACCTCCAACCTCAAAAACAACTGACTTTCCCATTCATCTTTGCTTAATGACTGCTCTAGGTTTATATTTGAACTCTGTTTTTAAGTATCTGACTGGTTTCTTACTGAATCTCGATCTGTTATTTTAGAATAGTAATTCTTTCTTCCATCACCCTCAGATCTCAAAGCACCGTCCTGTTGGCAAGCTGCCTTTTCTTGAGGCATTGTAATGATACTTTTTTACCAGAAACAGAGCAGCATTGCATTCTTATCTACGTGTATTGAAAAAGCTCTTCCAGTGAAGGTGTTACTGTATTTTAAGAGTTAGACAGAACCTCATACCAGGCCTAAGTTCATATGTTCTTAGCCTGAGGTAATCCTATAAAAGTCAACATTAAACCTCTTACTGATTTCAGCACTACCAGGATAAGCTGATGTGCTGAAAAGTAATGAATGAAAATGCACAGAAATACCCACAGTATTTTTGTTTGATAAGCCTAATAACCTACTAATGAATGGTTTGCAGACATGTCTTATTCCAAAAGGTCATACAACGTACTTAATTTATGCCCAAGGGGATAAATGTTTATTAAGAAAACTCACCATTGTCCATATTTTTCTTGAAAGCCATTTTGTTCAATTCTTGCAAGTATTTTCAATTAAATAGGTCCACCTTCATGCAGCTTAAAAATTTCTATAATTTTTTTTATCCTAGATTAACTTGGAATAGGCCTTTTCTTCACAGCTTTTACAGTAATGTAGTCATATTGAGTTCCACAGCAGCTTTCTTACAAAAACGTTTGTCCTTTCCATGCCAAATCTATTAACAGTACTTGCCTGTGCTGCTGTATTTTATAACCAAGAATAATGGGTTTACTCATAATCAAAATTTTTCTATATATTAAAATCCACTGTTAATGACACCCTTGTTAGCAAAATGTGTTGCACGTGGTTCTCAGGCATCCAGAAAGGATAGGTGAATGGAGATTGGGAAGGCTTACAGACCCAGTGTGGTACTGGGCTGGTAGTGACTTGTTTCCTTGCTCAGTTCTGGAAGCTTTCACTTGGCACCTGGGAAACTGAAAGGCCTACAAGCAGCACTGTTACTCCCCTCCTGAGGTGCCTTCTGGATTTCTTCTGCAGGCTTCCTTCTTTCAAAGGAAGCAAACTGTCCTTGCTACTGATGTGTGTGTGCAGCTCTTCCACCCTTTGTACCCTGCAGTCAAGCACATAGCAGAGCACTTTGCTTATCCTGCTTCAAGTAAACATGTCATTTGTATTCTTCTTTCTATTTTCAGCCTTTTTAGTATTCTTGAACAGCTGCTTCAGGTCCCTTAGTAGGAAGCATTAACATGTGGCTGTAGTACACTACAACATTATACACGTTGCTAATGGGAGTCTGCTGTGCAGTGCCTGCCCACAGGGTCTCTTCCTGAGCTTTGTGCTACAGTATTTGGGGCCAGACTGAGCAAACTTCAGAGGTTTTTGAATGACCTGAGGATTTTCAGGCTCTTGCCTAGCCAGGATATCTTTCTGAGTACTGGATGCTCTGGCAAGAGCATAAAGAAAAGATACAAAAACTGGAATGAAAGACTCTGCTTCATCTAAATTATTTAAAACCAAGAAGATAAGTGGTACTAATAATGTGTGAAGCAACTGAAAGTAAAGCCTGGAACCACAGTAGAATATTCATGAAATGTCTAATATGGACAAGTCTCTCTTGAGTTAGCATGGACTTATATACGGGATAACTAAATGAAATTTGATCTGTCAGGATAAGGTTATGTGAGCCTAGTGATTTGTGCTACATATCCATTTTGTTGCTGATTCAGTGTTTGGACTGCAAAACCAGGAATTGCCTTGTTGTGGTCTTCAGAGATCTGAGGTTCACCTTGGCTGTACCCCAGGGGTTCTGTTACCACTGTCTTTAAGTTCTTGATTTTTCCCTTTCTTTATTGAATCTGTGAAGTTGCTGTCTTGAGGGAGGTAGGATCCAGGTAACAGAAAGCCATATATAGGTACAATGTGGGCAAGGGAAACTGAGAAGACATTTATGGATCCATTTCCTTAACTTATTCTATCCAAAAGAGAATCATATCCTTAGGCTTCCATAGTCTTTAGCAACTGAAAAGAAAGTGATCCATCAGCTCACCCTGTTACAAGATTACTATTCATCCAAAATCAATCTTTTAGTAATGAGATCTAGATAATGATAAGCTGCATGAGTTGCCTTGGTAACCTACTACCTCAAAAGTCTTATGTATAGCTTTAGGACTTGCAAGGAGGTGGGGTGGGAATGGAAAAAAATAATCAGTATGCAGAGAAATGTTTGTCGGAGGGAGAGATCTTGAAGAGAATTTTTTTGTCTCATCAAATTCCAGGAGAAATTTTTTCGTTAAAGTAGACCATAACAACTATGGTGATACTGGTACAGCTCATGTGAAATTAGATGCTTTTTTTCTTTCAGACAAACCCAAAATCTGTCCCTAATTAAAACAAAAATGCAGCACATATGTGGTCTCTTTTGGTTACCATATAAAGGCCAGATCCAGAATCAAGATCTAGTTTTTCTTTTGTTTAAGTGAGGTGAAGAAGGGAAAATCACTAGCTCTGGTGTATTTCTGTGAAGAGGAGCACTGTGTCTTTAAAACACAAGAACAAATGGTTTTATTGATAGCAAAAAATGCTAACTGTTTTAGAAAGTTAAGTCACTTAGTTTCTGATGACCAACTGTATACTCTGATTTAGCAGCATTTCAGGGGCTCTAGCAGTTCACGGGCACTTTGCCTGGAAGAGCTTGTGTGCATGGTTTCCCAAAAGGCTTTTTTTTTTCAATGTTGATGAGTTGTTAGGAAGAGAGATATAAATACAAGACTTTTGTGGAGTTTTCTCTGTCTCCTAAAGAAGCCTAGCAGTTCATAATACTAAGAGGCTGACTCCAAAACAGGTATTTCTCCACTACCTTTCCTGTAAATAATGATGTATTAAGGATCTGGTTTTGTGTTAGGTTGTGTAGCCTTTGAAGCTTTTTTTAAAGATTTACTCCTGTTGTAAGTTTAGAATATAAAGAGTTGACTGGAGCTAACAGAGAGGCTAGAGTTTCTGAATAAATGAAACTATACACAAGAACAAAAGAATTTAATTAAATCCAGGTTGTGCTTTAAATGAGAGTTGTGCAATTATGGCAATGTGAATTTTCTTTCCTTTCTCAGCGTCCCCATCTCAAGGTTAGAAGAAAAAAATAAAACTCTTCACTTAAATGGAAAATAGAGATGAGACAATGGAGGAAAACATCTTCCTTAATTAATGTAATGGAAATAAGATACACCAGTTGACAACCACATCTTAGAGACTGCACAAGTCACAACCAAGTCTCTGTGTTGTGAATTTGATATAGTTTGATGTTTTTATGCAGTGCCTGACATTTTAGTCAAAATACTCTGATTCTTTTGCTATTCTTCTGGAAGAACATGAACTAGTCTACATAGTCAATTTTAGGTATTTATGGGTGTATATATAATATTTATATTATAGGTATCAGTTAATGAAGGCTGAAATCAGTGATATGTCAAAAGCCGTATGACTGCAAGGAATCGGGCCTGATAAGTCTTTCTGATTCTAGTGTAGGGGGCTTTGTTCTGTGCATAAACCAAACAAACACAAAACCCCTGCATATGTTAAGCAAAGAATGACATAAGATTTAAACGGCTCATGTGTGTGGTAAAGCAGTCACAAAGTTACTGTCAAAATCAAACTGTAACAAAAACAGTGCATGTGAAAAAGTGTCCTATTGCTTTTGTTCTTTCCTCTGTTCGAAAAGAATTCATACGGTGCAATAGTAGAAGCTAATTGTAAAGGTCTCTTTTTTATTGACATCTTGCTCAAACATCTAGCAAAACAGAGAATTGGTATAACTTCGTATTTTTAAATGCCTCTTTTTATTAACAGATCTGGAGGTCTGCAGAGAGGATAACAACTTTTGAGTCAGGAATTTATCTGATAACATTACTCTTATCAGTCCCTCCAATTACTCAGCTCTTAGTGCATATTTAACAATTTCTTCCTTGCCTGTTACTCACCTTGTGTATTTTCTGCCTGGATTTGGTTGCCCTGTCTTTCAGCTGTCTGCCACTACAACGGCATAATGTGTCTACAACGAAATACAAATAATGATACACTCATCTTCCCAAAGCAACTTCAAAGAATATCTGCTTACAGTGCTATAGTGGTATAGCTATTTCCAAACAACGAGTATGTATTACTAGAATCTTCTTTTTGGTCTAAATTTGTTTGTGGAATGAAGTTAAATTCTAGTCTTGCCCATATGTAGGTACTCCACAAGTAAAATCTTTGTTTTCTATAGTAGTTCTAAGAGAAGACTCATTAATTGAAATCAGACAGGATATGAGGTGTGGTGATTTTTGCAATTTGATTTCAGCATATTTCATCTGTAGATATTGATTAAGTACTGGATGGGTTTAAGAGATGCTGGGCATACTCAGTATATTATGAGGGGCAATGAAAATCCTGCAACTTTGGCATGGTGAATCAAATTATATTAACTGTGCCATAGCAAAGCTGGGTAAGTTCATATCAACTTATTGGAATGAAAGTAGAAACTTTGCTACATCAAAGCACAAATAAAAAAAATATATTTGATAAACAACAGTAATAAATAGAGCCACTTACAGAAACACAAGGAATAAAGCTGTGGGAAAACCAGTAACAATAAAAACCAGAGATCCTGTTACATTATCTGTTTCATTGTCTTGTTGAATGCTTGAAGAAAATTAGGCTTGGTTTTAATGGCTCTTGCTTTTCATAGATGTTTTCATAATTGTAACAGCAACTAGTAACTCTTCTAGTGCTTAGTCAGCACTAGATGCCAAACATACTAATCTAATTATTCCCGTGAAGCTCAACTATATGAGGAGGTATATTTTTTCAGACTCATTTTACTTTAATTTAGCATATAAACAAATTATACAGTACTAATTGATTTTTGGGAAAAAGTACTCTTTTATTTTGAAAGCCTATTTAATGCTGTGAATTGACAAACATAAATGTAAAACAGTACAGTATTTTCTTCATTTGTTTTGTTAATAACACTGTTCTACTGTCAGCATGCATAGGTAAGGGAATAAAGATATGAAAGTAAAAATTTTGAAAGAACTGGTGTGGCAAGGAAGGATGAGCATGATTTTAGATAGAAATATCTAAAATTAATATGAATGCAATTTGAAATATGAAAGTAAGCAGTGTGCACTCCAATTCTGACCTGTTAATTTGCTGATACAAATGAAGTTTTACAGATACATAGCTATTTTAACTGTCCCACCCAGGCGATTATTATTTTATACTTATTGGTGGTGGTAGTAGTAGTAGTATTATTAAACCAGCTAAATGTTTTAATGTAGTCACTAAAACTAACAATGTGATGGGGTATAGGACTTTCCTAATCTGAAGAAAATGATGCTAAAACCCTTGTAAGAGTTGATAGCATTTGTCTCAATTGAGCCTTTTTAAAAGTTCTCATTATAAGTCTCTGTAAGGCTTTACCTATTCCTTGTGATGCAATAGACTTCATTATAGGAAATGTATTTTTACTTCTTTCTTCTCTCTGAAATCAGTTTGCGCTAACAGACTGTATTAAAAAAAAATCCAAACTATGAGATACTAAACAAGACCACATTATACAGTGATGGTAATTTTTGATGATACTGTAAATACCTGTTTGCTATTAAAGACAGTCCATTTCATGTCAGTGTTGGTTCATCTTAATGAAAAGAGAAGGGTGCAATCAATCAAAACCAATATAATGTCATAACAATGCATGTCAAGCCTAAAATAGTAATTCTAATAAAGATCTCTAAATACAAATAAAGATATCACCAGTTGTTTTACTGGGTAGGAACTAACTTGCAATCTCTTTGTTTTCTGCTTGCATCAGCTTACGTGACCTGATGATTGCTTATGTTGCCATCAGTTTATTTGCTGACAACCCATTTTGTCTGTTCGAATCACCCATTTTATAAAGCTGATTTTCTGTTGTTTCAATACTGTCCACTGACAAAAAAAAAAAAAAAAAACCAGCAAAAAACAGGGAAGAAATAGCTGCTCAATTTATGAATGCTTTTCATCTAGGGTATTTTACAAGTCTCAAGGGGTATTTGCTGATTTTTACAGACTAAACTCCTGAGAGTCTCAGCAAGTTAAAATTCCACTCATACAGAGCTGCATCTCTGCTGGAACGATATAGAGGTACCCATGGGTGCATTTTAAAGAAATTATATGTAGGGATTGGAAACTTTATGTAAAACCAGAGTTGTCATTCGTCTCATTTGATCTAAATTAACAACTAACCGAAGCTGAAGCCAAAATCATGTTGTATGACCTTTTCTTTTACTTCAGAACTGGCTGATTGGCAGCCCATGGGGCAGATATGACTGGATATAAAATGGGTTTTGAGCCGTGGCCTTGCTCAGAGGATGGAGATAAAAAAAAAAAAAAAAAGATTCCTGGCATTTTATGAAGCCCAAATCTGTCAAACCATTCTAGTGTGACCGTGTAGCCCTTGACACTAAGGTCTGTGAAGCACCCACTATGTCTGTGGGTTTCTGGCCCTGGGAAATGCCAAGTCTGGAGAGGAGTCCATGATAGTTCCCCCAAGGTGACATCTGCCCTTAGCAAAAGCAGGACTATGTTGTTGCAATTTAGTAGCTGTGTGTGATGGTTCTGTGACTTGAAATAAGTGTTACAGTCTGGTAAGTAAAACATTGCTTTTATTCCAGCAGTTGCATTAGGTTTGCATGGCCATGTTTTGATAGCAGGGAGACTTCAGAGGCACATTGTGTGAGAACCTTCTCCAGAAGGTTTCCCCTTGTCCAACAGAGCCAATGCCAGCTGGCTCCATAGTGGACTCGCTGCTGGCCAAGGTTGCGCACATCAGCAACGGTGGTGGCACCTCTGGGATAACACAGTTAAGAGGAGAAAAGAAAAAAAACAATCTGTGGGACAACAGCTGAAAGAGTGAGAATACACAGCCCTTCAGACACCAAGGTCAGCGCAAAAGGGGGAGCAGGAGGTGCTTGAGGCGCTGGGGCAGAGATTCCCCTGCAACCCGTTGTGCAGTCAGAGCGTGGTGAGGCAGCTGTGCCCCTGCAGCCCGTGGAGGTCCGTGCTGAAGGAAATCTCCACCTGCAGACCATGGAAGACCTCATGCTGGACCAGGTGCATTCTTGAGGGAGGCTGTGACCCCAGGCCTGTGGTGGAGCAGGATCCTGATGAGACCTGTTGCCTTGTGAAGGAAGGAGGGCAAAACACTGGAGCAGGTTTGCTGGCATGGTCCCTGTGAGTGACCTATGCTGGAGCAGTCTTCCTGAAGGACTGCACCCTGTGGAAGGGATCCGTGCTGGAGCAGTTCATGAAGAACTCCAGTCCATGGGAAGGACCCACTTTGAAGAAGTTTGTGACATTGCTGAGACCTGGGAAGCAAAAGGGAAGTGAGGGTGTTCTTTCTGAACCTTCATATAGATTTATAGCTGCTAGTGAGTTTTAGATTTGGTTATTAATGAGGAGGATTTGGTTTTGTTTGCAGATTCATAATTTTGGGATTATTTAAAGGCTAAGTATCTATATGGAAGCTGTACTACTACTACTACTGTACTATTCCTTGTTTTCAACAATGTGTCCATGGGACACATGCCTGTGGGAATGATGCTGAGTGTCTCCACCTATTCATGCCCTGTTTTTGGCCATGAGTTTGTAGTCCGTGTATGCAGAGATAGCTCCCATCTGTCCCCCATTTGAATTCCTTGAGATGGAAACAGATAACAGCTCTGGGGTCAGAAGATTCAAATACTTTACTGAAAGAATGAAGGGGACAGCAGACACCAGACCAATTGCTAATGTTTTATTTTACTTAGATGCCTTTGCAGTGTACTTACTACCTGTAAGAGTTCCGACAAAGGTCATTATAAATTGAATGTGTACTTATATGAAATAACCTCTCACATTAAGCAGAATGTAATTTTTCTTTATAACACCTTTTCAGAGGTCCTTATTTGTCAAAGAGAAAACTAAATATATTAAGAAAATTAATATTGCAAATTGCCTAGAAGTGTAGAGCATCACAAATTTTGTTAGGAGAGCAGAGCAATCACCTAGCTTTTTGCACTAGTGGAAGAGTAGTCCATAAGGTGAAAGGTGTGATTTCCTAGCACTCTGTTGATATGAATTAATTGTTTTCCCGTTCAATACCCCCCATTCCTCCCATCTCCCTGTTTAACCTGATTCCTTCCCCATCTCACATCCCCTCCCCCACCCAGCTGGCCTCCTAGTGCTATCAGTGGAAACACAAATTGTGGGATCTTTACTGCGTGCATAGTACTTAACTCTCCAGGAACTTGCAATAACTTTTTTTTGGCTGAGAAAAAAATCAGAGCCAAGTAGTAGAAAATAGTAGTAGAAACCCATTTGCCTATTTTTCACAATTAATGCTGATTTTTCTCTGCTGAGGCACAATGGAATTAATCTTACAGCAGTTTCATAACTCTTGCTTGTTTGTTGGAGAACATTATCAGGAACTGAAACAACTTTTACTCAAAAATACCTTTCTTCATCTTCCCTTTGTTCCACATCTTTTCCTTGAACAAGTCTGCTCAAATCCCAGATCAAAATGCTGGTTTCTATTCTGCTGGGGGAGGAAATTAAAGTTCTTGGTTGCTAGTCCATGCAGATGTGTTGTGGTATATCTCAGATCACAAACCTTAGTGCATTACACTAACGTTGCAGTAACTTGCATTTCAGCTGTGAAGCCCATACTGTCTCAGAGATGTGTTTTACGCTTAGCCTAAGGCCTCTAAGTCAGTTTAACTTTTGAGCTTAAGCACAGTGAGATCAGAAACAGTGGTGATGTTATTAAGTAGGCAGAAAAAAAGTGTCCTGGTACATTACTGCATTCAGAGACATGTTGAGTCTTAAGGTATTTCTGGTGTCCATGCAGCTTTTCTGTGTTAGGTGGGGTCAGAATCTCAGTGTTTTATGGGGCTTGTCCAAAAGTGTCTGAGTGCAAATAAACGACTTTTCTTAAAAATCATTTAGGTCAATCTGTGGTGCAGCCTAGTTCAAACAGAAGTATGTTTCCTCTGTAAGTAAGCACAGTTGTGAAGCAGTTGCCAGCTTGTGAAGATAAAGACTCCGTCAATGAGACAGTTTCAGCTCCCACTCATACTATTGCCCTGGATGATTGCCTAGTTTCCTCACTATGATCCAGATCTGTGTTTGGGGATGCCCTGATTTACATAGCATTGATGTGTTAGACTTGGGAGCTTTAAAGACTCTGTTGCTTGCTGCAGCAGAGATTACGCTTTTGTTCTCACATTTTGTTTTGTTTCATTTTATGTACATGCAGAAGACACACTGGTTACCATTTAGTAATTCAGAGCACGCTGCAAGCCCCCACTGATTGTGGGGAGGCTGTGGAAGCAGAAGCTGCTGGAGCATCCCTGCCTGCCTTCTGATGGGCTCACAGTGTGCTGCATCTCTTCTAAAGACAAAGCACCATCCCTCTCACCAGCCACCATCCAGTTTGGTGGTGTGTTCCTAGGGAGGCATGGTGGGGGTGACAGGGTCCCCACTCCCTCCAGGCCACATGAACCAGAGGAGAAGCTGCTTAAATGGATCGTGTGTGCACAGCCACGCTAGCACAGTCTTATCTGTGATTTGCATACGCTTGCTTACATGGAGCAAAAATGCAAGAATGCTGGGGAAGTCCTGAATTTTGGAGTTGGGAATAGTGCTATTTATTTTTCTGGTTGTTCAAGTGTGTCCCAATGCGGTAATTTGACTTGCAGTCAAAACATATCCTGGTTTTAAATTTGAGGAAGTAGCTAATTTTTGTAATAAAACCACCGGAAATTAAATACTGTAAAGTTCATGACCAAAGATTGCCAAATGCAGAGTTAAAATGGTGATGTTCAACCAGTAGCCTAATAGCAAGAAGGAGAGATCAATATACATTAAGATATGCTGTATGTACCAGGCAGCAATTCACCATATAGTGTGAGGTGAGCAGCATTGCTTGGCTAACATGTTTCCATGTTGCAGAGTTGCTATGGCAATATCAAACCAATGAATAAACCACATCACAGAGACAGGGAGGTGAGTAAGTGTGAAATTGATTCAGTGGAACACAGGAATATGTGGGAGCGCAATTGGTCAAGATAAAATTTCTGGTAGGAGTATCTATTTCTTTTCACATTTTCAATAATATAATTGCTTTCTAAAACGCTGAAGTCTTGTAGGTATTTTTTCCACCATAAACTCTTGTGTATTTTTCAACTGATGCTGTATGTGTTTCAACATATATAAGGCATTTAATCGAGTAATAATTAGTATAGCTAAATATAAAAAGTACATTTTTTAAAAATATAAATTAATTTAGTTGGTAGTCGTATAAAGTCTTGGTAAGATAAAATAACTTGACTACAAGTTTCGTTAACAGCTGGAAGCTAATATTGTAGTAGTTGTATTTGAAAGCATGCTTTTACATAGACCAGGCTTAAACTTGTTCATTTCTCAATGTGTGGTGTAGTGATAGAATCCCCAGAAATGTCCTAGAAACACAGCATTTTGGATAGCACATTGATATAACAAAAGACAGGTACCTGTGCTTATAAATGGATTGTACAAATATTGATCATGCTTCATTGCCCCATTTTGTGATTTATGTGACCAGTGTTTGGAATGTCTTAGAAAGAAAATCTTTTTAATTTTTTTTTTCATTCATTTTAAAGCATTCTGTGAAAAAACAATTACACTAAAATGTGCTATCAGCAGTATATTTTTGTTATCTATGGAAAATAAAATACATATCAGGCATGTTTTTAATTAGAATTTCATTTTTACTAATTTGTCTCAGTTCAGTTGGATGATCAAATAATGATAAAGGTTTTATTCCTTAAAAAGATCCTGCTGTAGAGGAATAGGAGGTTATTTCTTTGTATGTGAATTAATAATGTTAGAAATTGATATTTGTCTAAGACATAAATCTATTTTTAGAACATTTTTTAGGCTTTCTGGCAGGAGGCATGCTTCCATGAGGTTCAGGGCTTGTAGTTTGTATGCTATTTATTTGATGTAAAGTTGCTGCTTATTTATAGCTTAAAAAAAAAATTGACATCTTACATGTGCCTTTCTGTTTCATTCTATCTCCCCTTGTAAGTGTATCTCTGTGTAGAAGCCCTCTTTATTTGTCCCTAAAGAAAAATATGTATGATAACAATACTAAGTTAAAAAGCATTAAATTAAATTTTATTTCATTTTTTTAAAGGGCAAAATGGTCTTATCAAGTACAGTCAATAAGATGAAGACTGTAGTTTGTCTGAAGTCCTACTCTGTCACATAAAAGCCACTTTGCTCCTGTTTTGGTTGCTTTAGTTCAAAGTAGAACTTGAGTTTATTTACAGAACAGAAACCAATATTTATTTGCATTTAACCTTTTGAGTTAGTTTTTAGAGAACAACATTTGCCAAATTATTGGCAAAGAAGTTGCTGACTGATGCTTTTTACATTGGGATGGAACAATAAGGCAAAGACAAATACAGAGTTAGTGTTGGCTCAACAGTGAATTTGCGTTTTGGAGTTTTGAAGATAGGAATAATGCTCTTTCGTGACACAACAACATCTTGAAAAAGTCCTTCAGTTACATTTTCCTCCATTTCCAGAGCTTTAAGCTCTGACTAAATAATATTCATAAACTCAGTTCATGTGCTGATAAGCAGCTGGATCTCAAGAGTGTTCATTTGTGTTGTTTTCATATGTGAACAAAATCCCTAAATTAATTGATCAAACCCAGACAGATCAAGGTTAAACAGATGCCGAAGGAAATAATAGAGACCAGGATCTAGTTTTGTTGTACACCGCTTGCTTACGAAGTGTCTTTCTTCATTTGTCACTGACCATTTTAGCTGTGCCCGCATACGAGACTGGCCCAGCCCGGTGATACCCAGCAGGGACAGAGTTGTGATACCCAGGGCAGAGCTGTCACTGTAGAAGCTTCTGCCCCAGCCCATTGGTGAGCTCTCCTTGAGCTATGCTGAGTATCAGGCTGGCCGGGAGGAGGACAAGCACACAACTGAAATAGTGGAAATGTTCTCTTTGAGGGAAGGTGCTTTCAGAAGAGGTTCAGTTTTCCACCTACTGCTTCGACTTTCTCACTTTTGGTGCATATGGTGCCAAAACTGCAGAGACTTGTTGCTACTTTGAAAGCAAAAGAACATCTGTTTCACGGGGTGTCTGAAAGACTCCTTATCAGCAGAGCTTGGTGAGGAGCCCAGTGTGTGTACAACCTCCGAGCTGTTTCTTGCAGTATCCTTGAAAGCTTTTTTTAAAGCCCAAGTTCTTTGTGAGACAGACATGGCTAAGAAGCAAGTCTTTGGGGTAGGGAAGGAAGAAGTCTCTCTTCAGCAGCCCAGAGGAGCCCTCCAGATCAAAGGCTTCTTTTCTCAGCAATGCATATTGCTACACCTTCAGCGTTTTTATCTCCTATAAAATGAAATCGCTTAGGTTAGCCTCCCTGAGTAGGCAAACCAGGGTAGCTTTCTGTCTTCCTCTGTGAGTGGCAAAAATCCTCTCAAACTGGTGGTGCCTCCTCTTCCTGCTGTCTGAAGCAGATGGTGACGAGGGTTCATTGTAACAGAAGCCTGTGTCCAGTCTTGTAGCATCACAAGTGCTGCCCAATGTGACGAGGGCTGTTTGCTCCCTCAGCAGCATCAGTGTCCCCTTGCTGGCAGCTCTCAGCCGCTGCGTGGTGCTCAGAGGGACACCTGCAATAGCACACGCAGAAACGAAAGGATGCGTGTTAGGAGAAACGCATCCAGGCATCCACCTCAGGTAAGCAGTGGAGCTGGACACCATATGGCACTGGAAATGCTCTCTCTGAACCCTTTTTGGGTGTGTGATGCTCTGCACTGTCCATTACCTTTGTGTCTGCCCTTCCAATAAAAGTCATGGGGATGGGAGTAATGGATGCCTGGGAAAAAAGTGTTGTCTTTTACCCAGCAGCTAACTACATATACAGTCCAGAAAATCCTAACCTGTACACTTTCAAGATTCAACAGCATGGAAATGGCATTTTGAGTAAGTTTCTCTTTGTAAATTTCTTTTATGCAGAAGTCAGCACTGATGTAGTATTTTCCTAGTCTCTTATCCATTCTCTGTGTTTGGGGTTGGTTTCAGCTTTCTTCACATAATCCAGTGTGCCAGCAATGGGGCACTGGAAGGTGCAGCAGGAAGAACCTCTCTGCCTCCACAGCATCCACAGTTTACCTCAGCCCGGGGTGAAAAGGATGGGAGCACGTTCAGTGCAAGCAGAATGTTACAAAGCACTAATTCCACTGAGCAATATGGCTGTATAAAGTCAAATTCTTTCATAGGATTAAAACCTCACTTGATATGTAGCTTTGTGTAATAATAAAACCACTTTATTCTGTGTCATAACGCAACATCACACCTGCTAAAAGCCCTTACTTGTGAACAAGTCATTGTTTCTTATACAGTCAGTGTATTTTCAGTGGGTTTTATTTTTTTGGTGTACAGAGAGGGGAGAAAAAAACCATGTGATTTTTTTTCATAGAGTACTGTCTCAGTCTTTGATTTCAGCTCACTGACCTCTAGAATTATAACAGTGTGCTGGAACTTTGTATTTACCCTCAGTTGCCATCTTTCATCTTCACATGTTTGGGGTTGTTTTTGGATATTTCTTTAGTTTAGGGTCAGTGGCCTAACAGTAGATTCTCAGTCTTTTGTTTCTCTACCTTTTTTGTATCTTTTGTTGGCTTTTCTTCCCAGTTTGGTAAATTGTTTCTGTGCATTTGAGATGTAGTATCCTACAAAAACTGCCAGTGCTTTCATGTGCCAGTATCCTTTGAATTAGTTTCTACTGAGACACCGACTTGCTGCTCCTAGGAGAAGTCACAGTTTTCTGTCAAGGCTGGTGAGAATAGCTGCTACAATACCTTTTCCAATGGTGCATAAGGGTCTAGGCAGAAAGGTCCCAGAGAGGGCTTCAGCAGGGCAGAAGCAAGTATTTGACCCAGTTTCCCAGCCTTCTTGTCTTTTCACTGAACTCAGCATTAGGGTATTCTGTGTTATTAGTCAGTGGTGTGGCAGGTGTGACCTGGATTACTTGGCATTAAAAAAATTGCAGGACATGATTTTGCCAACTGAGGACTCTTGTCTGTAACTTGTATCAATTTTAACTGCTTTAATTACATCCTGATTACATTTTTGCTTTACTATTTCTATAAGCTATAGCAGACTTATGGTTATTAAAGCACTGTGAGCTATTGCTGTTGCACATAAAACCCTACCATGTTCCACATTATTGCTTGGCTGATTCTCTCACTCTCTCTAGTAAAAATCATACAGGACTTGGAGACTTCCATGTAAATTAATTGTTTGTATGTGAATAAAGTTTTCCCTAGGTGATTCAGGTTGTCATATGTAGACCCTAATATTTACAAATATTAACACTCCAGAGTGTGAACATAGCTGTGTCAGCTGAAGTGTATTCTGTTCAATAGGTCATTGTTTTTATTGTAGGTTATTGGTGAGAAGTTGTCACCACACAATATGTATATATTTCTTAGAGGCATGTACTAGTAATTAAGTTGGTACTTATATTCATTTGGATCAAGTAGTTTTATTTGTGGGATTGAGCAGAATTTATAGGGTTATTTCTGTCTCACAGAGAAACTTCTGACTGCTTCCTCTCTACAGTAACTTCTGAACGTACAACTTAAGCATGGTCTTATCCAAATAAAGTTTGTAAATCTCTGGAAGATAAAACTTTACAGTAGATTTTTTTCAGTTGAATGTTTCACTGTAGTATCTAGCACTGCAGTTAAACCTTATGTTAACAGATGTTCACGGGTGTTCATTGACATACCCTGGGACAGAAGTTATGGTTGCTTTGAGCATTCTGAGTATGTTGCAGTTCTTTCAGTTGCAGCTGGGCAATATAGTCCCTTCCTCGTGCACCTAAATAGGATTTGGAAACCCAGAATAACTTCATACTAGAGTATTTCTGGAAAGTATTGTTGCTGTTGTCTTTCAAATGGCACAAACTTTTCCAAATTCTATGCAGTCTTCACAGAATGAGCTGGCAATGTACACTGGCAGCCCAGAAAACCAGTTGTCTCCTGGACTGGATAAAAAGAGGTGACCAACATCTTGAGGGAGGTGATTCTCACCCTCTGCTCTGCTCCCATGAGATCCCATCTGGAGTACTGCATCCAGCTTGGGTGTTCCCAGTATAAGACAAACATGGGTTTGTTTGAATGGGTCTAGGGGGAAGCTACAGAAGTGATCAGAGGGATGGAATACCTCTTTTATGAGAATAGTTATTCAGCCTGGAGGAGTCTCCAGGGAGACCTTCTAGCAGCCTTCCAGGATGTAAAGGGGCCTACAAAATAGACTCTTTCTACCAGGGTTTGGAGTATGAGGAGGACAAGGGGGAATGGCTTTACACTGAAAGAATGTTGATTTAGATTGGATAGAAAGAGGGCAGCTGTTACAATGAGGTTGGTGAGACACTGGAGCAGGATGCCTGTAGAAGTTGCAGAGGCCTCATCCCTGAACCTGTTCAAAGTCAGTTTGGATGGGGGTTTGAGCAGTCTGATCTAAAAATATCCCTGTCCGTGGCCGTGAGGTTGCTCTGGGTGATCTCTAAACTTCAATTCCAACTTAACCCTTCCACAATTCTGTGATTCTATGATCCATGGTCCTGATTATTTTAGCTATGGATAAAGCATAAAAGTTACTTCTAACTAGTGTGAAAGATATTCAGAGTGTAGTTCAGGAATTGGGACAGCTGAATCAGCCATTATGTAAGTTCCTAAGTGCATCTGGGAGGAAATGCTTCTCCAAGGAAGTGGCAATACCACAACAGGGCAGCTGCAGAGGTCAAGTACCCATTGAGGATATTTGTCAGTGCTTTGTGTTACTCTGAAGGTATGAGAGGGATAAAATTCCTTTTCAATATACTTTTTTGTTGTTGTTGAGAGTGAAGAACAACATTGTTTTGTTCTGTAAAACTTTCTTATTTATGTGCATTTTTAAATTCTCCCTCTTCCCTCTGTTTTCTTAGGGCATTGAGTCGATTTTTTCTGCACAAGGTGTTGATACGGTGAAAAATCAAAGGATACATATTTATAGATGAAGAAGGTGGGCATTTTAGTTTTGAAGCTGAAATAATGTAGTAGAACACAACAATTATTTTTTTTTCCCTGAAGAGACAAATCAAAATTGATGCCAATTTTTCTCTCTGAAGAGTGAATTAAAAAAACTCTCAGGAGATTTCTTCCTCCATCTTCCCTTTCTTCCACCAAAACCAGGCTCCCCATGAATCCCCCCAGATCTTACATCCTGTGAGACCTAGTTTAAATAGGAAATTTTATTCAGAACTGAATAAAATATAAGATCCTAATCATATTTCCCTACAGCCTTTCCTTTAACCCTGAGGAGAGTAAGATTGTGCCTTCTTAAAATGAGAGAATTAATAATACTCCTCTTTCACAGACATGCTGTCAAGAGAGATCTGTTGTGACTTAGAAGTATAGGCTGGCAGGCTGCCCTCTGAGCTGAGGAAGGCATGGCACCATGCCCAGACTCTTTTTATCTGGGCTTCAGCTTTTTCACATGGCTGTGCAAAAACCAGGCAATACTTTCTCCTAACCTTGCTTCTCCTGCTGAAGACCCATCTGTACTACCCAGAGGTTTCTGTTCTGTTCACTTCAACTTACAATTCACTTCTGCTCCTCGTTGTCAGCTTTCTTCCTGTAGCTGATGCATTTTAACTTTCTTACACAGACTGACTTAATTCAGCTCAGCTGTCGGATGGCTCTTCCAACCTCATAGTACTTTTTGATGAGCCTCAGGTAGGGGATAGCTAATCCTCTGGCAATTGCTATAATGATGATCTGACTTGCTTTACTATGAGTTCAACCATTCTGGGAAAAGCTATATTATTGGATACTTTGTGAATGCATACAATATAAATACCTTGAAACAGTTTTTTTTTTTAAATGGGTTCAGTTTCCTATTAAGTGACTGGATTGTAAGAAGTTACAATAACACTATAAATAGTGACCTTTCAAAAACATGATTTTTCTTTTCACTCTAGTAAAAGGAATTAGGCTTTCTTAGAGTTTTGTTCCTAATGAAGCAAAAGGAATAACAGCAAGCAAGGAGGTGACACTAAATAGTACAGGAGGGAGAATACCATGCTATTGACATTTTAGAGTGATCCATAGTGAATACCCAGTCAACCTGACTGACAGTGGGAAGGCAGAAGTTTTAAATGTAACTTCAGTTTAATTTTCAAGATAAAACACTGAAAAGATTTTACAATATTGAAATTTGAAGTAGCATTATATCCTCAATCTCTACAGATTAAACTATTAATTATTAAACTCTGCTTTAAAGCTATTATGATATATACTATGTGATATATTAATATATGAGCTGTGCTCAGTAATTCAAAGAGGAAAATACAGAAAGCTGATGACAGCTAATGAAAGGTCAGTCATAGACTGTTAAGCCAGCATCATCAAGACCTGCATCATCAAGACCTGCCTGCCTGATGCTGCCAGTCCTGAAGTACTTTGTTTCAGCTTTCTGCAGTGCCTGTATGGTATATCTTGCTAGTTCTAGGCAGGACACGAAGGCAGGTGATGCTGCAGCAACCTCTCCTGACAACATGACTGTGTCAGGAATCACATTTTCATTTGAATTTGTTTTTCTGGCAAGGAAAACCAGAGCCAAAGAGAGCACAGGCTGTAATTCCACTTGCAGACTACTACAAACACCAACTCTCTCATGCATGTCACCCTGGGAGAGTTCTACTAGATTTTTGACAGCTGTGCTTGTAAAGGTCCTGGAGTCATCATCAACAATTCCCTAGTATCATCAGCTTTGTTTGTAGCAGCACCAGTCAAAAAAGTTGTTAAAATGTTTGGCATCATCAGGAAGGGTGTTGAGAACAAGACAGAGAGTGTCTGCTCTGTTTTGCTTTGCTGTACAACATTAATGTGCCCAAATCTTGGCAGTTGTGTGCAGGTCCAGTTTCCACACCCCAGGAAGGGTAGTAGAGGAACAGAGAGGGGCCACTAAATTGATGAAGGGGAAGCAGCTGTCTTTAAGGACTAGAGTCACAGGGAAAAGATAAGTGAAGTTTAACATCATAGGACTATTATTGGAGGTGTATGACATTTGAGTTTTGGAGGAGATAGGCTTAAAACAGGTGATTATTTTTTTTTTTTTGCTACAAGAGCTTGCGAATGCAAATAATGTAACATTATTAAAGAAGAAAACCAAAAAAAAAAACCCCAGAAAATCAACAAATTAATGGGCAGTAGGCCCATAGATACTAAAAGGAATGGACAGAACCACACTCTAGTAATCTTAGATCTATGATGACCAATGCAGGGGATTATTTAGGGAATTAGCTGAAGTAGATGGGAGAAAAGAAGGCAGGAAGCCTAAACAGCTCTTCAGTTGTCAGTGGCAGAGAAAAAGTGTTGTGTTAGGTGGTCTGAACTTTTTTGGTTTTTTTTATGTTTGCTCACAGTAGTCGCCAGGGTTTTATGATAAATTTGTTTGGCTGAAAAGGCTTGAAGCTTAAATGCTGCTGAGAGAATATGGTAAGACATAAGGATCTTCCTTTTAACTGCCTAGGAAGATGCCAAGCCCACTTATAAATGGTTCCTGTGGTGCTAACCTTTTCCAGTGGTTGAGCAGACAGGTTTTTTAAATTCAGAATTTCCCAATTGTCACAGAAGACTGTCATTCATTACAGGCATTTGGGAGGCTTTCACAGGCATCATAACTAGTCTTTAAGGGAACCTCAGCCTAAAGCCTTTCAGTTTAACTTACATTCTTCACTGATTCACAAAACCAAATAATGAGCAACTGATACCACTTTTGGCCAAAATAGCCATTGCCTTGTTGTCATGGTTTGATGCTGGCTAAGTGCCAGGCACCCACAAAAAACACCATCTACTTATTTTCCTGTACTACGGCTGAGCAGAGGAGGGGGAATTGAAAACTTCATTTTCATGAGTTGAGATAAGGATTATTGAAAAAAAAAAAAAACTAAGGCAAAACAGGTTCAAAGCTTAAACAGTATAAAGATTTATTATTAACAGAATTAAAAGTAAAAAGGGTAATGAGAACTAAAGCAAACCTTCAGAACACCTTTCTTTCCCTCCCTCTTTCCACCGACCATGCAAGGAAACAAAACATGGGATCTTGGTCAGTATTTCACTTCTTAAAAATCTTTCTTCAGTATGCTTAAGGAAAAGAGTTTCTTCTGCTGTGCCGTGGGATTTTTCCCACGGTAGATAGCTCTCTGCCAACTTTTCTAGCGTGGTTTTAACTTCCACAAGCAGCAGTCCCACCTGAACCTGCTGCAATGTCAGTCCCTCCCACGGGCCAAGTAGTGNCGAATTTCAGGGAAACAGTTTGTTGTATCACAGTCCTCACCACGGCTGGCAGGAGAATCTCATCTCCGGCGCTTGGAGCACCTCCTCCCTCTGCTTTTCTCACTGACCTCGGTGCCGCCATGTTGGTTTTCCTGACGTGTCCTCACTTTTCCTTCTCCTCTGGCTTGGAAGAAGGTTGGTGTCTGTAAGTTGCAGTTGAGAGGCTGATCTCGCCTGGGCTCTGTACTGGGGAATTGCTCGCCAGGTCTCTCACTGCTGGCCACATGGCCCTTGCCAGCGCCACACGGGCAGCTCCAGCCTCTGGAGGCCCCGGCCACACGGTCCTGCCTCGGGAAGGCCCCGGCCCCGCGGCCCCTGGTGGCACCCGCTGGGATGGGCCCCGGCAGCCACCTCACCACCTCTCGGGAGAAGGAAAAACAGCTTCCTTTCCTTTTTCCTTTCTTAAATATGTCATCACAGAGGCGTTACCAACTCATGTAATTGGGCTAGTAACTCGCCCATCGTCATAGCCTTCAGCGATTGGCTCCGTGCCGGACATAGAAGTTTCAAGCAGGTTTTCTCCCACACCCACCAAAATCCAGGCTGTGTTAAACTAATGCACTTTTGTAGTGAAACACTGTCCTTTGATTTAGAAACATACTATACTCCAGACACTAAAGAAACTCACCTTAGAGTCACAGGTTGCAGCCTATATACGTACCTCAGAATATCAATACTTCTGTTTCCAAGCAAGTTCACAGGGAGCAAGTTGGACAAAGAGAGATGTTTTTATGTCAAGTTACCAGAAGTTAAGTGAGCATGCAGTTTTTTGGAGTGATTCAATTGCAGTAGTATAAAAAGGCACCACCGGCCAAAATCACTGTATGTGCTTGTAGGCTTTCTAAATGCAAAATAAAATGCATTGGAAGTCAGTGTGACAGGCTAAAACCTTGCACATACAGCTAACTAGCTGACAGACATCAGGTTAGAGTATCTGAATAATTTTCATCATATGTTCGTGCCAAAATGTGCTAGACTTCACCCCTGTGAAACTGCTTCTAAGATACTAATTTATTGTTTTGGGGCTTTTGATGGTTTCTTTACTTGTTTGTAGTAGGGGGTGGGTTTTTGTTTTATTTTGTTTCTCCTAAGTGCCAGGGGCAGCTACCTCTCTCCTACAGTGAATTGTGATGACAATTCA
The DNA here is from genome assembly GCA_013397915.1 of Daphoenositta chrysoptera. NCBI lineage: Eukaryota > Metazoa > Chordata > Aves > Passeriformes > Daphoenositta > Daphoenositta chrysoptera. The sequence continues at coordinate 786,651 of VZRO01002270.1, forward strand.
CACTACTGACCATTAGATGCCTTCTTTTCAAATGTGTGTATGAGGGTATTGGGATCTAAACAAAATTCTGGTTAATGATGAACATCCTTCCCTGGAAGAGAATATAGAACAAGCAGCTGCGAATTCCTACAGCCAGATTTTCCCCTGGGTTGTTTTTAGCATCACTTGACATCATGGACTTCAGCAACACAAAATTCTAAACACATATTCTTTGCTCTATGCGATATTGGTTGAATCAGTGTTGTTGGCATCTTACTATTGATTAAAATAGTATCATAAGTGGAGGACAGTTGTTTGAAACTAAATACACAGATGTTATGGGTGGTGGGAAAAAAGAAAAGTGGTTTGCAGCATTTGAATTCACAGCATATTCCTTCTTGTGGAAGAAATATTCCCAGAAATGTGACCAAGAATGGGTAGCTGAAGTATATGCCTTTGTTAAAATAAACTGTTACAAATGTCACAGACAAGCACCCACCCTCCTGGTTTGCAGAGACTTCTGCAACCATCCTAGGATATTTATGCTCAGGATGCTTCCTTGTTTGGACTGAGTCCATCCAAGAGACTATTGAGTCTTTAGGATGAAGATGATAGCTGCTTCTACCCACTGTTTAATATAACTTCGTTGAAGAAATTTGAAGTCTGTTGTCAACAAAGCATATCTGTATGGGAAATCAAAGTCATGGGGTGATGTGAAATACCAAGAAATCTGACAGCCATCACAAACTAGGGATCATCTTTCTTAATCCATGTTTGGGAGCACCTGTACAGCATTAAACACAGAGCACGGCCAAGAGCCAACCTTACCTCACCTTCACTGACTTAAAAAGAAGCAGGCTATTGAGACTGCAGATGTTTTCTTTGTATCACTAAGGCAATTTCCTTATTAATGTCTTCTTTCTATATTCTTCTTCCCCACATAGCCTAAGTTTTGTTATGACATTACTGTTGCATGCAATATCTGCATATTTTCCCCATGTGATCATTTGAGTCTGTTGAGGTCTGGGTTTTACTTCCATGTTTTTATGAAAGACAATAAATATATTTTGAAAAAACTAAGTAAGAATGTTACTTGTGGGACACAGAACTGCAATTCTATCCCTCACAATTTTATTTTGCTCTCTCCTTTGGGACATATTTCAAGATATTAACCCTCTACCTGGGTTCCATATATAGTAAAAGGCTAAGATCTATAGTGTCCACTGAACAGTGAGATTATGACTTTATCTACGTGCTTTAAACCAAGTGCAAATGTAACTAGTTTTGGTGATGACACTATTCACTGAGTGCACTGCTATCTCATTACAGAGATACTGATGGTGCATAAGGGTCTCTTTATTTGTTTTGATGGAGGTTTGTATAATACTATTGTTTTCTATCTTTCACATGTCTTTTATTCACTAATAAGTTATTACTATGTTGCTATAGATAAACAAAATCCTCATTCCTGATTTGAAAAGGACAGTTTTAAAATTCAGCTTCTTTCCATATCTGTTTTGTGCTTAACTTGCTTAAAATAGAAGGAAGTGCAAGATAAAAGGCTTGAATTTTGGAAGAACAAACCTGAAAGCATGCTGAGAGATGCAAGAAAAGAGCAGACAACTAAACCAGATTGTCACTTTAGAAAAGGCTACTTTAGAACTTGGAAGTCTCCATGCCAAACCATAGGATTTAGTTAGTACATTGCAGTGATTTGTGACTGCTGTTCTCATAGGACGCTGGGAAAAGGAGAGATGTGTAAAACCAGCAGCTGCTGGTTTTAGTAGGGACTAAATAAATATAAATGAAGGGAAAATAGGCTCATTTCAGTACTAGCATGAGCATTTTTCATCAAAGTCTTCTTACAGTATGTCCAGGTATCGTCACTATGCATATGTCTTTGCTGGGAGATGAAAGAGATCCTGCAGTGTCCTGTGTGGAAGCTTGAGACAAGATCAATGTTTATCATGTTGTGGGGAAAAGGAGTTGACCAAGACTGCCATAATACAGCTTGCAGAGGCATTTTGTTTCTGACTTTACTCCTTCATGCTAAATGAACTTTACCACAAAACCAGCTTCCCAAGGTTGGGGTCAAGCTGGTGGCCAAAGGAAGTGCTGGAAGCTGGACACCCTAACTCCAGGTCCTGTTCTCCCCTGCCCTGGTCTGCTCAGGCTGCACACAGGCTGCACACAGATGGCAGCATCCCCACTGGTGCTCCCACCAGTGAAAGCAGATGGCAGTGGGCAGCTCTGCCTGCTCCCAGCCTGATGGACCTGCTGTCCACTTCACTGAAGCTCTCTGCCATAATTCCTCTTCTTGCCTTTCACCTGCATAAAATCTGTTTGCTCGTTTATCATGGAGGTTTATTTTATCCTGCAGAACAGGAAAATGACTGCACTCACTCCTGCAGTTCATACAATTTGGGATATGGCTTTGCCAGCTAGGCCAGCCACGCCAGCCACTGCTCACTGCCAAAATGCCAGCTGACAGGCACATGGCCAGTTGTTTGCTGAATTCTGTCAAGGTGGTCCAGATCAGTTTCGTAACCTTTTTTCAAAATCATTGTAAAATAATCTCAGTTTGAGAGCCTTGTATGAGAGGCAGCAACCCCTGCAGTTATGTTGACCAAGTGCATAACGGTGAAGATCTGGGAAAGCAGCAGCCCCTTAAATCTGGGAAAGCAGCAGTGGAAGCTGGGGAGGATGCTTGCACTGTCCTATATACTGGTATTTCCATATTCACAGCATCCTTTTCTAAATAAACATCTTACCCTGGTTTATTCTGTCTCAGTATTGGAGTTGCATTGTGCTTGGACTATATATACCTTATTTAAATATTCTGTAGCTATGCTATGTTTGTGTGGTTGGAGTGATCCAAATTGCATAGAGTATACAAGATGTGCACAAAAATAATGAAAAAACCCACAATATAAACTGAGTGATTCAAGTGTAAGTCCAGAATATTAAGTTGAAATATTAGCATAAAACTTAAGTGCAAGAGCCTGAACAGGCATGAGTAAAAGCTTCAATCCTGTGATTATGCCCGGATTGTCCACAAGGTCTTTTAGCTTCTCAGTCAGTGGATGCCAGAAGCTGGACACAACTACTCTATGCACCAAAATGCATTATGGCTCTGGAACCTGTTTGGATATCTGAAGCTGGCCAGATGCAAGACTAGACTTAGAGAAACATTTAGTTGTCTTGGATTTGATATTCTCATGTGGGTCTATTTCAAAATGAATGAGTATTGCATTGGGTGTATAATTCATGTTAGGTGCTTTGTGCATTAGATTTTTGAGGTTTTTTAATGTATGCTTTAGAAATTGGGTTTCCTAGGCAACTGTGGCCACCTTGTGGATTCTTCAAAAGAAAATTATATTTTTTATTATAAAAAAATAGTTTGGACAATTTTGATAGTTACAAACTATTCTGTTGTTGGTCCTGGTTAATAACTTTCAGTCAACAGTTTTTACTTGCTAGAAATGAATTATTCTTAGTAAATGTAAATAGTTAATTATTGTTAGTAAATGTAAGCAGTAGTACTACTTCTACTACTAGGACTGTTAAATATATGCTTTCCACTATAAAGTTACAATTTTTCATCAAAAAATTATTGAAATTGGTAAAGTTTAGCTGTGAAGGAGGATAAAAGAATAATTTCAGTCATGCTGTAGGTCTTTTTTTGAATTGTGATTCTTTAATAGCTCCCTCACTTCTTAAAAATGGCTTTCTGGGAAAGAACACACTGAAGATGGGGTGAGCTGACCTTGTTTGCCTGCTGGATGTCCACCTAGCTGCTCTCTCCCTTGCCTTTTTCAACAGGAAATGAAGAAAATAAGACAAATCTAGCGGGTCCAGATAAGGACAGGGATATCAGTTACCATCACGGGTCAAAACAGACCAGTAGCCTACCCCAGTGATAGCATCTTGCCGTGTAAATCCAGTGAAGAAGGCAGATGAGGCAAAGCAGGATATTGCCTTTCCAGCATTGGCCTGCTTGCCAGGCCTGCTCTGTTGCAACATTGAATTCTATACTAAGAACATCACCAGCGTGAGTGAAACTACTTGGCCTGGCTCAGGCTGTGCAGCCAGAACAGGTTTCTCATGGTGTGAGAGACTCCCAGAGCTGTCAGACCTCTGGACACCTGCAGTCAAGATAATTAGAAGCTTCAGGATCTCTGGCACTGGTACAGGTTAAGTAATGGGGGTGTCCAAAGTGCCTCCTCATGGCTAGCTACTCCAACTTTGGACAGGTAGGTACTCGAGGCTTCCAGTCACCTACTGGGAAGTCAGGCAAGATTTCATTTCAGTTCTTTGAAAGCTAAATCCAAGGTGGTTCATTAAATCAGTTTAGATTCAGCTGATGGCTCTTTCTAGTGTGGCTTTTTTTTGCCAGAGAGTTTCTGACTGACTCAGTTTCTGACCACAGAAGTGAGTATTCCTAAAGGTTCTCTGAAGTGGCTGCCAAAGCAGAGTAATGGAGGAAAAAAATAGTTTGAAGAAGTAATTTGAAATTACAATAAAGCCTGTTCCAAAAGATACTGGACAAGGTGATACATGTGTCATGTATGTTATTCCCTTGTGTCATTACTTCTCTCAAGGTTGCATAACAGCAGTGGGCTATTACCATATGACACTGTAGTAATGGAGAACTGAGTCTTGGTAAGGCCAGAAAGCTACAAAGCAACTCATCAGCACCTCAGATAGAATGCTACAGTAGGAATACATCAGGAAAAGGCATTCCGGCTTAAAAAAAAAAAAAAAAAAATTGCTGTGTATTGTAAATTGAAAAAAACCCCAACCCCGACATTTTTTCTTCATTCATTCCTTTTACGATTATCCTGCAATATTGTGGTGTAAACCAAGTATATTTTTTTCTGTTTCTTCATTTTACTTCTGTATGTCCTGCTCTAATTAATTTAGATGCTTATTAACTTTAAAAACACTTGTGGTCCAGAGGCCTTTCTGTAACTCCAAAATTACATTTTTTTAAAATCAAAATAACTTTTTTCCTACCTTTCACTCATGAACTCATCAGCCATAACTGCTACATATTGTATACAACACCCCTAGAGGACCATTTTACAGATTTTTGGATGCCCAAATTTTTAATCTTAGCTGACATGTTAAAAAGTTCTTAATTGATGACCTTTAATAGATTTTTTTATGTGTTATTATACTTTATAAAGCCTTTTATTGGTTTTGCTTCCTAAATTCTTTTTGACTGAATAAAATGATTTCTTTTTCCTTCTATTGGCATTAATTTAGTTAATTCATGAAATATAAATCAGGCTTACACATTTTCCTTGAGTCTTGGTTATAAGGAAGAGCTCAAGATACAATATGATGCTTAGAGGGCATATTTTTCAGTTGTTTTCACACTAGATAGAAAGCTTATGTATCAAACAGACAATATATAAATGACAACATTCCATGGAAATGCCCCTTTCTTAAGACTTCTTGAATTTCAATAAGAACTTTAATAAAAAAAAAAAGCTTGGTGTTTTTTGATATATTTTTGCTCTATACCAAATGATTTTTAAAAGGCTGAAAATACAATCATGCCTGTACCCATATCCTGCTGAATCAACCAGATATAATGTACATTAAATTAACTGAATTTGAACTATGTCATAAAAGCATCATTATAAGTAGAAAAATTATGTGGGGGATTCTTCTTAATCAGTATTTTCTTCTGATAGATCAGTGGAGTGAGATGTGAGGTGCTTAACAAATATGCAAACTTCCATTAATACCAAGAGAGTTTTCTGGTACAATTTGACCTTCAGGAAAGTTTGTTATAAACACAGTGCCAAGCAGCCAGCAGTGTTAGGAAGAACATTTGAAGAATAGTGTGAGATTCTAATTGTAAACAATATTGCAATCTGCTTCAGGAACAATCTATCATTTGTCTGTATGTTTTTGTTCCCAGTGTTTAATACTGTGGGAGTGTTTCTGTTGCTTTGTTCATTGTACTTTAATACTATGCCAAGTTTTCTGTCTTAGTAGTAGTGAAGTGTTTCTAATGACTTACCATGGTTTTAACTATGGCCTTATTATCTTTTGTTCAGGAGGTTTTGGAGTTTTGGGCCCAGCACTGGATACTTGGGGTTTTATTTTTCTCTCTAGAGCACTATGGTCAGGAGCATAATGATATTGTCAATTAAGTGGGAGAACTCAAAACAGTCTGCTGAGGCAGGACATGTGTTAGCACAATGTGTTTGAAATCACGTTTTTTTTTTTTTTTTTGAGGGGAGGAGGCAAGAGGAGTATATCCCTCCCATCTTTGCATTGCGTGACTTTAAAGGGAGGCTGATCAAGTGCTCTGAGGAGGAATCTCTAGATGCTGCTCAGTGGAGAGATCATATAAGGTTCAGGGAATGCTTTGAAAATCGCTGGAGACTAGGTAAGTATCAGGTGAAGAATGAGTGCCTGCAATGTTTTTCCTTTTTTTTAGACTGATGGCCCCAGCTGGAGCTAAACGGGCTAAATAGCTCAGTTCAGGGACAGTGTTTTGGGGAAACCTGTGTTTCCCCAAAAGAAGTAAACACAATTATGAGAGGGTGGGGGATAATGATTCTTCTCATTTGTTAGAGCATACTTTGTCTTTTGTGGGTTGTTCAGAATACAAATTTTTGATGAAAGTTACCCACTGAAGTTGTTCTTCAATAGAATTTTCTCAGAAACATTATTAAAGTAATCCCTGCAATTCTACCTCAGAGCGCTTAACTCTGTGCTTCTGCTGCGTGTGTAACTCATGTAAAAGGCTTGTGTAAATATTTCAATTGTGGAAGATGAGTAAGGTACAGTGAAATGACTTGTCTGAAGCCATGCAACAGGTTTGTAGCACTGTGAAGGAATTAGGGAATTTAAAGTGTATCTAGACTAGTTGGGACTCTGTTATGCTTGTGCTGCATGTTGCTCGTAGTCTGTAATTCAGATGCTGGCTAAAGCAGGCTTCTGGGAATGAGTCCTGATGAATAAAACAAAGATGGCCAGTTTAGTCTCAGGCAAAACAGGAACTGCAGTCAATAGAGTTAGACCTTTAGATGATGTTTCCTGAAAGAACAAGCAGTGTGGAAAATACACTCCCAGTCCTGAACTTTATTTAAAGGGGACCTTTCAAGCAAATAGGATCTCCTTTAGAAGCATCAAGGTGGCAATTTCTAAGATACTGTCTAGAAGAACTGATCTTAGAGGATGCATTTAAACGTATAGGAGTGCAAAAATGTCCAAACTTGCGTTTTACACTGGACTTGAGAGAAGTCTTTTTCTCAAAATTTTAGATGTGTGATCCTTCCTCCAGAAGTACATGATTTTTGGGTGTAAGGCCAATATCAGTGTGGAAGCAAAGTAGTTTCTATAAAATTGTCAGTGAAGAAGAAAATGTATGTAATATACATAAACTGCTTAAATTCCTGCCCACTGAAATGTGGCTGAAGATGAGACATGGATCAGTTTGGACCTCAGGTGTACTTGTGTCACTTTGGATTCTTACTTCTGCGGTAGAATTGATCGGTGGAAAACAGCATGACAATAATCAGGGTCTCAGTCAGACTGTGGAGTCAAATGTTGATCCTTATTTATCATTGTTAAATAACAGAATGGAAGCAGTGAAGCACAAATTCTCAGCAGATTACTTTTTTTTGACAGGTGAAAAGAAAGATGCCTGTGCCATTAGAAATTGAGGCTGCAGTCCCTAGTAACTTGACTTTTTTTGGTGAAAAACGGAAAAGGGGTTAAAAAAAAGATGACTCTGGCTTGAAATCCCAGGTGTTGTGACCATACAATCAAAATGATGCTATCTGTAATTGCAAAACTGGGACTGACACAGCAGTGAGATGACATTAAGTCATCTTTTTGTCTCAGTACTCTCTACCTTTTGTGTCAGTGAGGAGCTCCTGCATACCTTTGGATATAGCTGTCTTCACAAACACTTTTGCTGTGGGGAAAGATTGGGTGGAAAGGAAAAAAGGTTGAATGTGGCATGGCCTGTCAGGCTGTTGATGTTGTGCTTAAGTGAATACTTACGTGTTGTAACATTCCCTAAGTTCTGCTCTCTTAATTTTTTTAGTTTAATGACCTGGCCACAATAGACTGTCATTCCCATGTGGGCAATGTACTTGAGTTTATTCCTGGGTGCAAGGATTATTGTACACTCAGATTTTATCCCATTGCATAGTAAGGATGTGGCAGAGGTGCTTGCCCAGACCTAAGTGCCAGGACATTCTTCTATATTCTGCAGTTCTGACACTGTCTATTTGCTTTGATAGTTTAATCATTCCTTAATACTTGAATCTTGTCTATTGCCTATGATTAAGAAAGGAAGGGGCAATGGTAACTGTGGAAGAGAAGCACAGACAATAAGACCCTTGTTCATTCGTTGGGTTCTTTCTCCGGAGCTGTTGTGAGAAAGTTTTTCTTGGGAGTTTTGGGTGATTGAACAATAGAAACAAATGTCGGGGGAGGGAGGGAGGGAGGAGGGTGAGGAGTGAGTTACACTGTGTACTGTTAAATCACAGTGGAAACTCTCAGGAAGGAGGATTTTTAAGTTGCTCCCTCCAAATTTCTTTTTAGTTTCCCTGTGAAACTGCTGTGCTGTTTCCTTACTAATCGGGCTTGGTTATATCCCAGGTCATCAACTTTACATAAGCTTTTCTTTGTCACCAACATTCATGTGTCCCAAGTTCTTCTGGCTAGCTAAATGTTTAATCAACTGTGCTTCATCAGTTTAATGATATTTAGGTTTTGCTATTACGGTTTTGCAATCTTTTACCAAAATGTCCTGGACTAAGTAAACTTAAGACCCAGACCATGTGTCAGTATCCAAAAAACAGTCAGTCTTTATACCGCATTTTCCTTCTGTGCAAGGTCAATTTCTATTTTCTCCATTAAGAAAAAACTGATTTATACTATTTGGATAGAAAGTAAGCATTTTGTCATGTAATTAATTTGAGTCCAGTGTTCATATTATCCTCTGTTTGCTCAGAGGTCAAAAGAGGGCTATGAAGAGCTGTGCCTTTAAAGCGGCTTTTATTAGAGCTAATTAGGATATGTTATTGTCTTGTACAGACGCTTTTGAGTACAAGTCAGCTGTAATCCAGGCACTGCATGAAGTTCAATTCTGTCAGGTTTGCTGTCTCAGAGTAATTATTGGCACATAAAAAATTGTAGTACTCTTTCCTGTTGCATGCAGTTTTCTTTTAAGCACCTATTCTAGACATTATAAAATGCAGGTTAAACTGTCCATGTGTATTTTCCGATCCCTTTTCCTTTAATTTTCCCTTTGTGTGTGGCAAATGAATACCACTTTCATTATTTTTTTTCCAAAGGTACACTAGGATTTTTTTAGTCTTTGTAAGAAGCCAAAAGGGAGTGTTTCACTCCCAAGCAAAGCACTTGGACTCACAATTTCGAAAGACCAGAAACAGATTTAAAGATGCTTCCCATAAGCTTGCCTGCTGCCATTTTCCATGGCAATTCATTAGCTGCTAGGAAAATGTAAATGGGCCCTTTGGAGCTATTATTTTGACAGCCTTATGCTGGAATTTTGTCTTAAAAGTGGTACACAATGCAAAGTTATCTTACATGGATGTGGTTTGGCATATTTTAAGGCTTTGTGTTTGCTTTCTGTGTTAATAATGTTTCTAGAAAAATAGCAGAGAAAAAGGCCATTTGTAACATCTTTGATAAACACTTCCCTCCATTTTCTTCATGTTAGATATCAAGCTGAAAAGCATGTTTTGTTATTTTGGCTTATGATGTTCACTCAGTCATTGTTATTTAATGAAGTCATATCTAGATGAGTACTTCTGTATGTAACTGGATTTTTAAGCTCCTAAAAGAATATTTTTAATAGTTGTAAAACTGTGAACCACTAATACAGTACCTCTGAGTTTTACGGCTGTGTAAACAGAAGAGCTCTGAAGTAAGACTGTTTCTGCAAGAGTGTTTTTAATGAGGGAAAGGATTTAGGTTTTTGGTTCTTTTTTTCCCCTAAATCAAGGCTCTCTTGCCTATTCTATTGCTTTATCTTTCTGTGATGGCACTTCTCAAAGGAAATGTGAGTATGTGTGTATTTCAGTCACCTTAAAGAGTCAGTTCATCTCGTGGCCCTTTTTTTTTTTTTTTTTTTTTTTTTTTCTCTAATAGACTTCTAATGCAGGTATAATTGTGTTAGCAGTGTTCTTTGTGCTACAGCTTCATTTGGAACTCACAGCAGTGTCAAAGCCAAAACTTTTTTCTCTTTGTCTTTTGGCAGAATTGAACAAACAAAAAAAAAAGTATCTTGTTAATGAAAAGCGTTAGAACTGTAGGTCACAGTGTGGCTATACAATGCTGTGAAACTGTCACTGGGTCATGCTGGATGCCTTTGTTTTGTTTTATTTTTTAATTCTCTTTTCTTTTGAGTGGTCTTGACTTTGGCATATCTTTTTTATTTTTTGAACAAGAATCAGGCAGTGGACTCTTTCAAGCTAAGCCAGGAAAGTAGTTCCCAATGGGAATATTTGTGTTCTGTTTAAATCTACTCACCCAGAACACAGTAAGCAGGTCACTTCTAATCCAATATTTCTTTCGGAGTGCTGTAAAGTTCATAGTAGGCTCATACCAGTGCTTCAACATTGTCTGAAAAAGAAACAAACAAACCCAAAATAATAAAAAATCCACAAACACATACAAGTGCATAATATATTTTTAAATGCATGAGCAGTTGTTAGATAAGGGAGACGTATTGAAGTGTGCCATTCTCAAACAGCTTCATTCTGCCTAGAGTCGTACCTTGTTGCTTAAGTTGTATTTAAGAAGAAATCACTCACCTTGGTTTCTTAGGAGATGTGTTTCCTTCCTGCCAAGTACCTCTGCAACACCTGAATCATAAGCTGTTAATTCAGTGTGGCCTTCCTTTTCATACTTGATCTTATCAGGAGAATATTTTGTTAATTTGGAGGGTATCACAAAGTGAGAAAAAAACAGAGCACTGATTTTTATCTTTGTTCCTCACCTTTTCTACTCTGCTGCTCTTGCCCTTCACTGTTGCTGTTCGTTGCCCATGATGCAGGGAGATTTAGTAGGGTTAAATGATATTCCTGGGCTTCGAAGCACTGTGAGGATTTTCCTCTTTCATCTCCAGGATAACCTTTCAGACCCTCAGGAGTGGCAGCCAGTCATGAGGAGTGCAGGAGGTGGTGCTGCAGCAGGCAGGGGAGGGGAGGTGGGCACCAGGCTGCCCAGCAGACGCGGGGTGTACCAGGGATGCTGGGCACCACTTCAGGAGTGAGGCTTGAAGAGTGTGAGTGGGGCAAGGTTGGCTGCTGGGGATGGGTGGAGAGCAGTGATGCTGGAGCAGGTGCCAAGGCAGCTGCTAATGCTGCGGGGAGCTAAAGCCCCTGGCATCCACACGTAGTCAGATATAAAGCATTTGAATGAGAGTCGTAAAAAATATGAGCCCTGAGAGGCCTGTATTTACTTTTACATGCATCTGGGTATTTCTTCCATGGAATTCAGAATTGTTTAGGCATGGGTGTGATTCCAATTCTTCCCTCCATTGATTTGTACCACTGTCATGGGTTTTGCTTGGTCCAGCTGAACAGAAAGGCACCTCTTGACATTTACACCCTACCTTTTTCTTCGTACAAATCTAGAGTAAGTGAGATTAGAAGTATACACGGAAGTGAATTGAAGCATACAGTTACATTATACCATGGTCCCTTGAGGACTGAGATAATTGGAGAATTTTTACCCAAGAACTGAGGATTTTAGTGTTTATTTCTGTGCTGCTGTAAGGAGTGTTCCTTGGGGGCCCTTGAGGGCAGTCATCTGTATACATAACCTGCCTCCTAGGAATTGTGCTTAAGGATACTATTTAGCACGTGCCATGGAAAATTTTCAGTGCATCTCCAGTTAACAGCACCTTGCAGAGGACACTTGGCAGAAGAAAGAACAGACTTTGTGTTTGCTACAGAACCCACGTGCTCGGTGTGTCAGGATAGTGTTGGTGTTGATGATAGTGAAAAGAAACAAATTGCAGTCTTGTCTTCTGGGGTTGTTGCAGTAGAGGCTGTAATATCTTTTGCACCAGGGAATTGGGGATTTGTAAGAGTGGCAGCGTAAGAGTGATGTGATTACTGGGTACCAAGCGATCATATTATTACTGGGCACTGATATAAAACAGGAAGCAGTCTCAAGAGCACTCTAAAAGTAAATATAAAGCAGGTAATTCTAGGAATATTTTAATATTGTAATACCATTGGGTTTTCTCCTGCTGGTGCTGTTTTGGAGAGGGGGATCAAGGAGACTGTTTCCCAGCATCCTAGATGTTTTGAACAGAATTTACCTGCTGTGAAGCCCAATATTCAATATATGCCATAATGATCCTTTAATTTGAGTGTGATGACTGTGTAATGCTGACAGTAGCTTAAGTAGGTAACCCAAAGGAACCTCTGTAAAGATTTCATCATGATTAACTCATTTGTCATTAACTGTGGTATAGAATTAATGTGGATTGAGAATTACATTGCAATTTACCAAAATACAAGATGGAAAATAGCTAGTAAGCCATCTGACAAGGAACATCTATCACTGCATGAGAATTAAAATCAGCACAGCAAATGACATGACTTGTTATAGCTGCTGACCTAACGTTCCTTCAAGCGTCTCCGAAGCATGATAATTCCAGTGCAAACACAAGTGTGTGTGGTTCTGCATTATGCATAGTTTTAAATCACGCCTCCCACATTTTAAAAATACTTGAATAGTTAACTCGCTGGCAGCAGAGTTTCGAACGCTGTTTGCCATGGCAGCTGTTTGGCAACTGGCTCTGTAGCAGGGATGAAACAGCCGGCTTCTGGCAGGTTGGCAGCAGGTCCTGGCAAAGAAAACGAGCTAAAAAGGGGCAATGACCATGTTAACTCAGATGATCCCACGTGCTACACCCTCATAGCTGTGCAGTAGTTGACACTTGGTGTCTGCCGGCTGAAGAAGTGGAAAATGTAGGTTAAATGCCCAAAGGTGATTTGATTTTGGGCATGTAGCAGTTGGAAGCAGTGGGTCTGCTGTGGTTTAAGCTTGTTACATTCAGTTTAGTTTCACTGTTTTGCCCTTTGGACTTGGTTATATCTAGCACACTCTCATATCTTTGGACACAGACCCAGCACACCAGGGTGAAAGACTGCTCTCTCATCCGTGCTTGCAGTCTTCCATACACTGTGGCTTTGATCGCTTCTTCAGGCCCCATTTGAAATGGATATGATTACCAATGGTTAATAATAATCAGTTTTTGTGATGCTGATGTATATTTTTCTCATTCTTCTGCCAGTTTATGTTTGTTCTTTATGACTGTTCTTTCACTGAAAGCAGAAGGATTATTTTACAATCTTGAACATACTTTTGGAGACACATGTATGTGGGGACATCATTACCAGGCAAAAATAAAACTTTAATGGGTGTGCAAACAGACTGCAAGCTTAAGCATCTGATGGGTTACAGTGTGAAAAAAAAGGCCTCAGGCAGCTTGCAGAAGGGGTATGTTCATGCTCAAGTTCCAATTAAACCCTGTCTCCAATTTTGCAGTGACTTTCATTTGAAAGTGTGATTTCACTTGAGTCTGAAAGTGATATAAATCTGAAAATAGGCATGTCATCTTCTAGTTTGAACAGACTTGAATGTTTTGTGTAAGAGAATGCCATAGGGTTTCACACACCTATTGTCCGGTTGAGGAAATGAGGAAGAGTAGGAAAAATCAGCAGGTCAGAGATAATTTCTAAGAGTACAAAGTGACTACCAAAGTTTTTAATTTCCTTGATAGACATGAAAGCTAAAAAGCTGGGCTTGGGGTACTTTAGCGAAAGCGATCACTAGATTTTAAAAAGGAGAGAAACTCAAGCCACGTTAATGTGAAGATATTGTCCATTTTGGAGCCATCCTATGGAAAAGGCTCTTTTTCCTGGGAAAAGATTATGACTGTAGTGCTTGTACCCTAAATGGTAAGAGGGGTGGTAGTGGTAGGCTGTAGTGAACTGTAGTGAAAAGGAAGAACTTGATTGTCAGACAGTTTTTACTAAACTGTATTTGTATATTGGTCTTGGCATAATTTCCTCTTGTTCCATTGAACAAAGAACAAAGTACAAAGTATTGTTAAGGCAAATTGAATTTCCTTGCTAGTCTATCTTGATCCTTCATCTTTTTCACAATGGAAATGTTTCACTGCTGGAAAGCAGTGCTGCAGAAAAGGACCTGGGGTGCTGCTCAATGGTGGACATGAGCCAGCAGTGCCCTGGAGCCAGGAGGGCCAGCCCTGTCCTGGGGGCAGCAGGCACAGCATGGCCAGCGGGGCAAGGGAGGGGATTGTCCCCTCTGCTCTGAGCTGGGGCGGCCTCACCTCCAGGGCTGGGGGCAGGTCTGGGTGCCACAGGATAAGGAAGATACTGAACTATTTGAGAGCTTCCAAAGGAGGGCAACAAAGATGGTGAAGGGCCTTGAGGGGAAGCCGTGGGAGGAGTGGCTGAGGTCACTTGGTCTGTTCAGCCTGGAGAAGAGGAGGCCAAGGACAGACATCATTGCAGTTGCAGTTTCCTTGTGAGGGGGAAAGGTGGGGCAGGCACTGATCTCTTCTCTCTGGTGACCAGTGACAGGACCTGAGGGAATGGCCTGAAGTTGTGTCAGGGGAGATTTAGGTTGGATATTAGGAAAAGGTTCTTCCCCCAGAGGGTGGTTGGGCACTGGAACAGGCTCCCCAGGGAAGTGGTCACAGCACCAGCCTGACAGAGTTCAAGAAGCATTTTGACAATTCTCTTGGACACATGGTGTAATTCTTGGGGATGTGGCTGCGCAGAGCCAGGAGTTTGACTTGATGATCCCTGAGGATCCTTTCCAACTCAGCATATTCTGTGATTCTGTGATTCAGTGATACCGGTAGGGATACAATATGGATGCTTAATATAATATTTAATTTGTATTAGATTTAATTAGAATAATCCATCGTAACTTTTATTTTCCACAAAATTCTTCTAAAAAAAGGGCACCTTTCAGAAGCAAGCCTTCCAGAGAAGGGGTAAAATTATTTGGGAATAAGATCATTTGTTCAGTTTTTGTAGGAAGCTTCAAGCCCAAGACTAAGTTTCTTGGCTCAGCCCTTGTCTTCTTATTCTCCCAGGCCACTTGCTCATTGTCATCTCCAGTGGGAGTCAAGCAGTCTTGGGAGCCAGGACTTCCAGGACAGGGAATTTTTGAAACAGTGACCTGCAAGATGCCTCTGTGGGAGGGCTTTCCTGGAACTGCAGTCCCTAGAGACCTCAGGATTCATGATGTGGAGGCCGTCCAGATGGCAGGACTGCCTGGAGACACTGCAGGCTTTGTTCTCTTTCAGGTCACCAGCCAAGCTGGCAGGAAACCTGTCAGGCTTTTGATTGGACCTGCCCCTCTTGCAGCCAAGTCATATATTGATTGTTGCCCCGTTGTCTGTTCTGGTGTTTTGTTGTGTTTTGACCAGGAAATCTATTTTGGGACCTGAAATCATTTCCAAAAAACAGAGGTTCATTTATATATGGAAGTTTCCACAAAATTTTCCAGTTTTTGTGAATTGGCGCTGTACCCCAAACCCTACCAGACTCCTTTTTATTCTGTTCCTAGAATGGATAGCTGAATGAACAGCAGTTACAGTTCTTGACAGGGAAAGACCAGTTTGAAAAACTCTTTTGATCTGTCTGGAAATCAGGCAGAAAGTAAAATCCGAGTCTGATGCTGTCTGTACAGACGTGTCTGTCTGACATCAAAATACTGACCTTTACTGATAAGGCTTCTTTCTTATGCTACCTTAAGTTTTAACACAAAAGCTAGCCCTCAATTTTCCAAATTTAACTTTCATATCTACTCTTTTCCCCCCTCTTCTCTGTATTTATAGTGTTACACACAGACACACTTTTTTTCCTAAGACATGACACTACTTGTACTTGAAGTTAGAGGTCAGACCTCTAGTTGTATAAACAGTCTCCAAGACATGAATTTCAGGAACGCCATAGAATTGGGTTTTTATTTGTTTATTTTCATGAGTGCTAATGAAGTTTTAAAGGTGATGTAATATGTCTAGCAACTTTGGGATTTGCCCAAATATGAGAGTGCCAGGGACTGATAGTTTCCTTTTGTGAAATTGTCTTTATAGAGGTGGCTTCTAGCCCAAAAGCAAACCATATCTGATGCTTAGTGGTGCTGTGATGGTTTGCCAGAATAGATGTTGCAAATGGATTTTGTTGATTGCCAGGGGAAAAAAACACCCAACTGACATTTAACTAAAACTTGTGCTGCTGCAGCAAAAAATATGATTGGCAACATGTTTTAAACAAAATCCAGAAAGATGACATAGGTGATCAATATTTGACAATGAAAATGCTTTTTTCAGTGAGAAAGTCTTTGCTATGCCATAGAGATTAACATTAAGACATTATAATTATAATTTGTTTTGGCAGCTATATTTAAATCCATTCTTAATTCCTTCTTAATCTTTACCTTATGTATACTTTGTAATGAGGAATCAGGATTCTAGGTATTTTTTTTTTATTACTGTATTTATAGAGAATTTCTATTTATATAGTCATTGTTTCTGTTTTGATTTTTATATTCCCTTGAAATAATTTCTTGCTGTCCTTTAGACCACATACAGCCTTACCAAGGTCAAGAATTACTTTCTTGCCAACATGGCCAGCAAAGACTTGAATGTAAAGTTTCATAAATTAGTTTATAAACTTTTTTCAAATTGGGCAGATGAACCTTACCGTTTTACTTTGTGACATGTATTTTTAGGTTTTTTTTCAGTGGTTTGCTGGTGTACACCCGGAAATCTCTGCAGTACTTCTTTAACTGTAACTGAGTATATTCCTCTTGGATTTTTTTTTTATTTGTAATTTTCTGAGCAGCATAGAAAGAGCTCGTGCTTTAGCTTTTCCTGTCAGACTTAAAGAAAAGCACCTTGAAAAACAGACCAAATGCTGTAAATTCTACACTGTTTCTGTTCATATCTTTATTGCACTTGTGCTCAGGAGAACATCCTTGTATGAGCCCACCTGCCAACAGCTTCAGTCTGCTAAGACAGTTTTGGGGGATCTTGGGAATGCTGAAGTAACCTTCAGAGCACCCTGCAATGTGCCCAGAGATACTTAAACCTAGTGCAGCAACTCTTACTGATTTGGCAAGTCTCAGGCTTTAAAGAGAAGAAGCACACTCCTAGTCCCTGTTCCATCTCCCTTCCTGTGGTGCCTGTATTTCAGATTTTAGCAGCATCAGTCTCCCTCTGTCATAGGAACCGGACTTTGCTAGTGCTGTTTCATTTGCCAGATTTGCCGGGTGCACAGGATCCCAGAACTGAAGAAGTGCTATGACTTAGGGCAGGTGCCAGAAGGCAGAATACATGAAATATGTCACAGCTACCATCACTGATCACCACAGGAGCTCAGGGCACACATTTTCATTTTCTTGGAAAAATGAAGACTTTGGTCTTCCTTTGAGGTTATACCACCTTTAGGAACACGTTTTCTATCATTTAGCATGATCATTTCTATTTCTCTCACTGCAGCAATGTTACTGGTCAGGAAAGGTGATGGTAAAGGTCTTGAGGAAAAAAGTACTAAATGCCACTGCAAGATGACGTCTAGACAGTAACCAAGCCAGCTCCTCATCACCTGTCTTGCATTCTGGGTGTAAAACACATTTTAGGTGTCATTTGCAGAGACTCACATGGTCTGGAAAGGTGATTTCAGAATGTGTTTCAGGTGGCTGTCACCTGTACCAAGCATACCAAGTGGAAGAGTGTGACTGCTATGGATACACATAGTCTGTGCTGTGCAGTGTCAAGGTTGTGCCCTGTTCAGATCTGGAGAACAAACTGTTCATCTGACCCCGTAGAGCTCTTGTGTTCTCAGACCAAGGTGAGTAGGTTCTTCATCTCAGGAATCTTTTATCTGCTTACTTAGATACCAGTTGCCCAATCCAAGTTGTGTCTTTCCCGATAACCTTTAGCCCTTCTATACTGTCTTAGATCTCAGCACCCCGATCTTACCATAACTTTTAATTTTACATAACCCTAATGGCAGCGTCTGTGCTTGCTAAGCTTCCATAATATATTAGCAGTGGAATTGTCTTCAATAAGCCATTTGAGAAACCTAGTGCTGGATCTAACACCCACTAGTGAGTGGAAACATTTCCGTGATGCTTTACTTGACATTGATTCAGGGTTTTAGTAATTATGTTTTAAAACTAAATGTCTATTTAAAAATTCAATAAGACACAAGGTTATGTTGTAGGAGGCACTGTTTGTTTTACCAAAAAGTTAAATGTTTTCACTTTAAGACCAATTATCTAATACAATTTGTACACTGCGCAAATGGTGCCCTGGTGATATCTCTGCCCCTTTGATTACACAGCCTGACCTTGCTCCCCTCACACACCCAGATCTCTCATTATATCTGTGGGAATTTCACACTAGAGACTGAACACAATAAGGCCACTCTTGAATATACATTCCATTGTAATTCTTTGGCTGTAAAATGATTTTGATTTAAAAAACAATCAAATAAATAAGAATCTGATTTTATAGAGGCAAATAGTGAGGATTAATTTAATCTGTAAAGAAACTTCTCAAGATTTTATATGTAATACAGGTTCTACCTAATCCCCTCAGTACATGTTAGCATTCTTGCCTTATGTTTGCTGCTGTGACTTACTGGATTTAATATTATCCTGACTCCAGTCTACTGTGCATAACAATTCCAGGCTTGCTTTTCCAAGCTAATATACTCTAAAGAAATAATTGCCCATGTATTTTCAGTATATGAGATTTTCTTTTCTTGAAAATTTTTGTTGTTATTATTGCATATGATAATAATATTGTCTTACACAGAACAAACTAAAAATAACTCCTTCACTTTTACAAAAATGGCATCCTAAAAAGTCGGAGTTTAATGATCTGAGGTAGTGAATCTTTTCCCAACACATAGACCCACTACAGACATGATTACTCAAAAACCTCTTCTTTCCGAAAGGTCTCTTTCTAGTCTGTGCAGCCACATCTCTTTCTCTTTAATGGCCTGATCCCACAGTTCTGATGAAGTGTATTGAAAACAGGTTTTCATTCATATACTTTATTATCAGAATTTTACACATCTTTCTTTCCTTCTTAGATCTGTCCTTATGTTCTCTGGGCACCATTCATGATTCTTATCAAGGGTTGTTATAATCTAATCAAGGGTTGTTAATAATCTTAACGTCAGGTAGAAAACTCTTTGTGTGACATCGTTGCCCTGTCCTTTAGGTTATGAACATTTCATTTGTTCACGTGGTAATGACATCTGTCCCATCAGATAAAACATTCTTTCTCAACACTATAAACAACAATAATTCATGAAAGCAAATTAATTTATGCAGGTTTAAAGATATTGGCAGTGTCAAACACAAAGTGAAAAGAAATGAAATGCAAATGTACTGGTTTTTATGGTGGTTTGTGTTTTTCTCCCAGTCTTTGTGAATTGAAGGAAGCTAAGCATGTGAGAAATAAGCAGGGGATGCTGAATGAAGGAGTGTAGTTTTTGCAAGGAGGTGGCTTCAGCTTTTACGTTTAAGAACATACAAAGCAGGCTGAGGACATTTGAAGGGCAGAGCTGAAAGTGTCAAATGAACTGAAGCAGTATTGCTTCTGTTATCAACTGGAGTCATGCCTGGTGCTTTCTGTATAAAATAGAATATAATAAATAATCCATACTCTATGTTTTAAAATGTTTTAATTTTTACAGCAATGGGTAAAGCATACCTAGTATTTTAGCTATGTGACAAATAAGCAACTGTAGTAATCCACTGTCAGAGCTGTTTGTATATTTTATGGGAACAGATCACATGCTGGACTCATAAAATGACTTTTTAAATAGGTAATAATTTTTTATTAATTTGAAAATAATAAATAATAAAGCTATTAACTCAAGTTATGCAATTTACAGAAGTTTGCTTTGATTTCATATGTAAGGAATTTTTCTTAAGAACACTTGGGGGTTTAACAAACCTGTGTGTTTTCAGAAAACTAAAGCTTCTCCAAACATGTTGAAGTTGTTCAGAGATTCACTATTGAAGCTGATTGGAACCCCATTTTTCTATAAATGTACAGGTACTGTCCTTGTGCTTATGATTTTCATGTTTAGTGCCAAGGTTACTGTGGAGTGAGATATTCCCACTGACAGTATTTCTAATATTACTGCAAGTATTCATAGCTGCACCAGGAGAAGCTGTACCCAATTCACAGCAGTTTTCTCCATGCAGAAATAACTAACTTTCTATAGGTCTGTATTCTTCCTTCATGGTCAAACACATTAAAGGACTTGAAGATGCATTCATTTGGTGCCCCATCCTTATGCATAGCTGTATATATGTCTCAGGTGACTTTTTATACAGCTTTTCAGTCTGAAACGTGAGGGATAAGATGGGCTGGCCAGGGCTCCCTTGAGTGGGTGTAGCCAGAGCACCTATGTGCAGAATCACAGGGGGGGTTGTGGTGCTGTGCTTTAGGGGAGAGATGTAATACTCTCTGATGGGGCTCTGCATTCAGCAGGCTCTTGGGACATCTGGGTGGGATGGGTTGCAACGCGATGTCATACTTCAAAGTCCATCAGTTTGGGATTCAGCTGAAGCTCTCGTGGCATGACAACATGACTATTTCTCCCTTGCTCTTTGGAGGCTGCAGGTACTCGACTGTATGTGTCAGTGTTGCTGACAGGCAAGGCAGAGGGACTGTAGTGGAACAACACCCAGTACGATCCCCACATCTGTAAAATTCTCCTCAACATTTGCATTGTTCCTTAAGGATAGAAACAAAAAATTTCATCATAAACTCTGTGGAAGACACACACCCATGTAGAGAGGTGTAAGTTTCAGAGAAAGGTGAGAAAGATTATACCATCAAATGTTTCAAGCCCTGTGTGCTTTTCCTGTGGATCATATGATATTTGTAAAATGAAAAATAACAGTTGTGGTAAAGAAGACAAAAAATAATTTAAAATTCCACTTAAATTCAGGGTAAATACTTTTTTTTCCAGTCATGTAGCTAGTTCAGGAGAGAAGTTTTCAGTAGATTAGCAGCATCACAATTTTTTTTGTACATCTTTCCATTGCTTATGATTTATATATTAATTTATGTGATTACCAATACTGTGTCTTGTATTAGTAGCTCTCTATTAATTTTTTTGCTTTCAGCTTCATGAAAATGATGTCCTGTTGATATTATTTGATCCCTGTAAAATGTGATTTAGTTCTTCAGTACTCTTCTTGCAATCTTTAGTACTCTTCTTGCAATGAACATACATCGTAATACCATTTTCATGTAAAACTTTGGTGTTGGTTACTTGTGTTGTGAAGCCAACCCTTGATATGTAAATCTTATTTGTGAAGCATCTGTTCTTCATCTCTCAGGTACAGTTAAAAACCATGGATCATCTGAAAAAAACTAAGCTTTCCTTACCTAGCTTATCAACAGAGAAGCTGCAATGCCATAGAGAGCTAGAGAGCCTTTGTGCTGCCTTTTAAAACTTCAGTATTGTCATAGTTAAATTGTCTTCTTTGATGGGCTATTATTCCTTTCAGCTGTAGATCTAAACAGAAACTGAAGGGAATATAGTCTAGCTCCCACACTGATTTTCTTCTTGAATACTTCATACTCTATAAAAATGAACACTGATGTTCTTTGTGGTGTTCCTACAGGGAAATAAGTACAATTGGGTCATCCAAGAGCAGTAGATGGACCATGACATTACCTATTCAAAGAGAAGCCTGTGTGTATTTGCCAGCAAATCCTCTCTGCACAACAAACCTACTGTTTTAGCAAGTTACACAAGAGATTTTGTCCTCAGGTTTTGTTTAAGAGTTTCCTTTTAATTTATGTTTATGAATATTTATAAAAAGACCCAAAAAGATACAGGAAATGTACTGTAGAGATGCTCATTTTTAGAAGAGCATGTTAGTAACTTAACATTCTAATCAGCAGGAATATTCCACGAATGACCTTGGTACGTAGGCACACAGTGAGAGGCAGAACAGCTAAGCAGAAGTGTTGTGTTCCTTATCAGGGAGGAGCTGCCTCCTTCTTTGGCTAAGAGGGATAGTAGGATGCAAATAAAACTAAAACTCAATGACACCAAACCAGTGAAAGATCAGAGGGTGGACATCAAGGTCAGCGATTCTGGGAGACTTTTTTAGAGACATTTTGGAAAATGAAGGTTGGACAAGATGAAGTCTATTAACATGTAAGGCAATACCATACAAAGTCAAAGACTTTGTCTCAGGTTAATGCATGTCAAAGCAGCTTTTTCTTCACCTTACTGCTGTCAAACCTCTGGTCTCCTCTCCCCCAAATTTTCACTGGAGAGAAAAAAAAAAGTTTTTCAATCAGGATAGACACTGCCTCTGCAGCTCCCCAGCTGTGGCACTGCAGTCCTGTCCAGCTCTGACCTCATTTCAGTCAGGCACAGCTCTGCCCCTCCTCACCCACCAGGGCTTTTTGCAGTCACTCAGTCTTGCCTGTTCCTGTGTTCTAGCCTCCCACTGTCCTAGGAGATGTCTGGAAGCCACAGGTGTCTGTTCCTGTGTCTTTCAGCAAGATTCCCATCAAACATCATTGTCAGGGACTGATAAGCTACCACCTGTCTGCAACACACAGAGCTGCAGTGAGAGCCATGGGCCTGCAGACCTCTGTTGTAGCTCTCTGCCTGCCCTGGCCGTGCTGCTGCCGTGTTAGGAGACCCTGTGTGTGGGCTGAGCCAGCACCTGAGGGCTGGTGTCTCTGACAGTGCAGTCCTGGGGCAGCTCTCCCGGATTGTGAGTCGCAGGGATGGCCAGCTGGAGCTGGACTGGTGGATGTGCTTGTGAGAGCCCCGCAGCTGACACCAGCTGCTCACCCCTCTCTCGTTTCTCTGCCCTTGATGTGCCTGGAGCAGCTGGTGGGGGTACAGAGGGAACAGCTGCAGGTTTGCCTTTCTCCTCCATTGTGACTGACTCAGGGCATACTCACCAGTGGACTGGAAGCAGTGCACCTTGAGTGCCCTCTCACTCTTGCCTTCGCTTCTCTGATAGTCATCCTCACTGCTGCCAGCGTTCTTCTCTAGCACCATTTCTTGGTATCCTGCTGATAAAATAGTAAAAAAGTATTGTCGAGTCTCCAGGGCATGATCATATAAAAAAAAAGCCAGAAAAGTGCAATACAAAGTGCCTTAAATCAGAGAATAGCTAAATACCTCAACATTGGTGGTTTAAAAGCTGGACTTTAAAAAGCCATTTTTGGGGAGGAAAGCATTTCTTTGTCCACTGTGTAGTGTGGGGGAAAATCAAGAGAAAGAAGAATGGTCTGTGGAGAAGGTGGTAGCTTCCAGCTGTTTATCATTGGCTTATTTGTTGGAAAAGAGTAGTAGGATCTCTGTGTTTAATAGCTGAGACAACCTGGGTGCACCTTGCTCCTTTCATGCATCTGTTTCCAGGAGAGCATTTTTTAACTCCTTGATCTTTTTCCAATTGTTACTGTTTGCAACACGTCAGAGAGCATCCTGGGGAGCTGCAGGGCTCTCAGTTTACAGGTGCAGGATAGTTTACAGGTGGGGAGCCAGCGGCTGTGGCTCCTCTGAGGAACAATGGGAGGTAGCCATCAGACAGCTATGGCTTGTAGTAGTCTGCTTGCCTGTGCTGACAACTTAGGTGCTTGCTACAGAGACCTTTTACCTCCTGTATTAAAATCATAACTGTGTTGACTAATTAAAAGTTCTTTGATGTTGCCTAACTACCTTGAACTTGCTTGTAGTTTCAGATAATTGTAAACAGAAATATAACGTGCAAAATAGGTTATAGTTTCAAATATTTATACCAAAAAGAGAGGAAACAACAAGAAAGAAAAACACCAGCAAAAGAAAAATTAGCTATTAATTTTTTTTTCAAAGAAGTGAATTTGCTGCAGATTTCCTCAGCTGCGTTGTTAAGGGCACTACTTTTTTGCCTAATGTCGCAGATTGCATTCATGAGATTGCACCAACTTTTAGCACCTATATATATTTTTGTGTGTGTGTGTGTGTGTCTGCAGGAGTCAAAGTCACATTTATAATTCTTTGGAGTATATTAATGTCATCCAAGTTGTAGTTCCTCAACCCTCCTGACATATGGTGTCCCTCTGGCATATCAGGAGCTGTCCTCCATATGTCCATCATCAGCACCTTAACACAGTAAAGAAAATCTTCTCACCTGCCTTGTCACCCCGGGGCTCACTGTGAAATAATCTGTATCTACTGAATCGTATCTTTCTATCATCTTTTATATAGGTTATATGATCTCCTAAGTTAGTCTTTGAAGGACCCTGTTTACTCACTCTTTACCGATGCCAGTTTTGAGGTATTCTAAATGTGATTGTGCATTTTAGATTGAATCTCAGAAAATCGTCTATAACTTGTCTTCTCTATTATGTATGGTATTCTAATCAAAAGGAGAAAAATGTCAAAGACACACAGTAAAAATAAATGTTAATATCACAAAGCATTTGGACTTTCCATCTTATTGTCGGTGTGTCTGTGTGCTAAGCCTTTATAGCTGTTTTCATATGTTCAAAGTCCATTTTTGAAATTTGCTTCTGATGATTAAATGCATCCTAATATGAAACTGTCCTTAGCAAATACTCTAAATATGTGTTACATTCAAACACTATAATTATGTTCAGCAAATGCTGATATTTTTTAGCAGATGTAATTATTTTTTTCCTTAAAATATACATAACTTAATTCAATAAACCTGTGCCAATGAAATGTTTGATTTACATAGATGGAATATCCTTAAGGATTGATAGTAAAAGGTGCTGATCCACTCTTGGCTTCAGCCAAGGCAATAAAAGGCTGGAACTAGATTTGGTTGAAAAATATCCCACGAATTTTCTAGTCAAATTAGCATTACCTGCTGCTATGTTGTCGTCAAATATGACAGAAATATGTTGGTAATGATAAGGAAAAGTGGTTTTGAAATGACAAAGATACTAAGAAATGGATAAGGCATAGTCTCCAGTTAACACCAGCTGTAACAGGAGCATTTGGGAGATGTTAAGTAAATTAGTCTTGGTGTGCTATACATAATTGCTAATTATTTTTTCCAAGATAGCTCATTTATGTCATTTTCCAACAGTCTTAGGTCATTCGCTTTAAAGTGTTTCAGTTTGCATCCTTTGAAGGCAGTAACAGAACCCCTGCTGATTTTGAGGTTCAAATCTAAGAATCAAAGAATGGTTTATAGTCGCCACCAACTTGTGTGGCTTTCTCTTTTTCTAAGCATTTACAGTGTTGAGTAGCAATCCATGGAAATTTCAGCATAAGGTATTTTGGCTGACTGGTGAAGGAAATAATTTCTTGTGCAGATTTGCCCTCTGCCAGGATGGCAAGGTGCTGAATGCTTCTTTTCTTTCCAAAGGAAAACTCAGCTATAAATAAAAGCAAAAAACCCAACCACACAGAAAAGGCTTATAAATTCGTTGGAATGGCGTGATTTACCCTGCTGGGTAATTCTTCTTTATAGACGTGTTTTACCCTAGAATACTCGCAAATTTCTTTTTCTTACTTTTTCAGGTGTCCTTTGCTGTTTGAAATAAAAGGTAATTACTACTGTATTTTCAAGAAAACAGAATTAGAATAACTACTTTTGTAATACAGTGTTTTATTAAAAGAGTAAGTTCATTTGAGAGCAAAGAAATTAATCTTCTGTATGTAATGAACAGCCAGCCATTGGAGTAAAAAGTGAATGTACTCTAAGAATAAGTTCCACAGGTTTTTAGATCATGGGGAATGAAATATAACAAGAAGCATATTATTACTAAATAGGAAAACTGGGTTCTAGGTATCTGAATTTCAACAAAATTCCGCTCATGTGCTGAATATATTGAATTTATTGGTTGTTGATGCTCTACTGGTATGTGCAGTAACTACACAAAGGTGCCTTACTCTTCACTGGTTCATGTGTGTACCAGCTGTTTGCTGACTTGATGAGTTTTGCCTTTTTTTTTCATGTTTGTACAAAACACAAAGATCTGACCTGGATATTCCAATTATTTCTGTTTGAAGGAACTGATTATCAAGCATCTTGTGTTTATTGATTAATCCTCAGTGCTCTTCACATCATTCTTAGTCTATGTTTGGGGAATCCTCCCTTTTTTTGTTCTTGCTCACTGGCATCTCAGCTGTGACCTGTCCACTGCTCACACAAAAGAAGTTCTTTTCCACCATCTTTCTGACTGCCTTTGTTTGTAACCTGCCTCTCTGACTGCCCTTTTTTCAACCTCAGATAATTTTATTAAAATTATATAGATTTACTGCTTTCTTACTGGTGCTTGGACATCCCTATAAATCAGTGCCTTGAACAGTCATCTTAGTGTACCTCTTTTTCTTTGCTTCTTTGTATATTTTTCTCATTTCCCCTTTCTTTCCATAGCAGCTTCCTAATTCTTGTTAGCTCTTTATCTATTCTTTTCTGTTTTGAGAATGAGATGTAGTTCTATTACGTTCAAGCAGAGTGCAGTAAACTCTACATCTCTCACTTGTGCAGTAAATTCTGCATGCCTCTCTTGTTCAGTGAGCTTATGGACTTGTCCATGTCATCTTCAAGCAATATCATGGTGTCTTATATCATGTCAAAAGTTCTTACCATCGTAGCCTTTGATTTGATTATTGCTCTTACCAAGTTGGACTCTTACCTGGTCTTTGTGGTCAGAATGATCAATTCTTTACACGTTGAGGCAGACAAAGAAAAAAAGAGGAAATAAGTGAATATAAACATTAGAGACTGAAGAAGGTGCAGAAACAGAGACCATCCCAGCTGCATGTTGCTACACTGTGCAGATATGGCAGCACAGTCAATTTAATAAGAATGACATGTAGTTTTCCATACCTTGCACCCCTTCCCTCCCATTTTCTCTGTGCTTCATAAAAGACACTGTAAGACAAATATGCATTAACAGCCCGGGCTGAGTTACATGAAGAATAAAGTACAGAAAGGCTGGGAAAATGAAGTGGTATTGTATTTAGTGGGAGATAAAATGGACAGTAGAAAAATCAGAAAACAAAATAAGCCCTGGGTAGCTTTTTTTGCTGAAGTTTAATCTTTGCTTTGCAGATTGTCTTTTACATAATTTACTACTATTGTATTTTGTTTACATTGTCTGTATTGAAACTGTGATGTACATCATAATTATCAACACAACAATAGTCAGTTGTCCAATATTCATGTTTTATCTACAGAACTCCCCTTAGCATCTTGTAATTTCGGTTTAAACTTAAATTCATTCTGGTCTTGGTCTATAGCACTTGCATATGTCATATGTGGTTTTGTTTTGGTAGGTTTTTTGAATGTCATGGTTGACTAATTTAAAATACTGTCACTCCACCACCCCTTACAAATCTTCAACATCAGTTCTTTTTATTTTTTTCCTCTTTGGGACACCAAGTATTAGAATAATTTTAAAATTTCTAAAATTGCCACCCTCTCCTCTGTGCTGTCCTACAGTCTCAGAAGAGACTGATTCTATCACTTACTTCTTTGGCTTTTGCAGCTGTCCAAGTTAATTTTTTCCTAAATTAGGAATACCATCTATCACAAGGACTCTTTTTGCAGTCCTTTCAGGTTTTCCCTACTTATACTTCAAGATTTACGTTGTTGTAGTAACATCTGCCCTCACAAAGCATACACAAATTCCTCTGGTCTACTCTTGACTTTTTGTGCATCTAGTAGTATGGTCATTATTTGTCTCCTCATCTTAAAATGATCAAGCCAATTAGAAAAGAAAAAAGTTTTCTTTTTATACAATACAATGGGTAATTTACTAATCCTGAAGAGGATAGCAGTACATTTTCACATTGAACTGAATTCATTTTCTTGTCTATTTCTTTCCCGAATATTATAAACTTCAAAAAAAATCTATCTGATCATATGATAACTGTTTACATGGAAAGTAATGGAATTTTTTTTCATTTTTTTTTCTAATGTCTGGGCATTGTGATGGCTGTCATGTTTTTCTGCTTATCATTTTAACATGTCTTGGTAGAGTCTTCTCAATCTTGTAAGGGGCTTTGCATATAAAATGTCTGCAGCTTCTCTGTGTAGCAGTCTTTCATCAAATCTAGTAAGAAATCTAATTTTAAAAAGCATATTCACACATTGTAATCAAGAAGTTAATTATCAAGTCAGTACTGGTGCCAAACATAAGCCTAACCATATATGAGACTATTGGGATTTCTTCTTGTATTTTGCCTTGTTATTACCTCTGTTCTAGGCTCTCCCACAACAAGTGTGAGCTTCCTCACCTCATCCAGCTAAGGAACTGCTAGACAGACCTGTACACAGCCTAAAAAATTGTCATTTTGGGTGTGGCAGGAAGCAAGTAATACTTTCAAATGGCACATGACTTCAACTGGGTTAAAACTTCATCAGTACTGGTCTAAAATATCCTGTGATTTTAACCGACTGTTTTCAACACATTGAAGAATAATTACAGATTAGTCCAGCCATATACATTCAGTTACAACAGTATATAGGGAAGAAGAAAAAGAAATTTTTTAAGTTTTCTCAGTCTCTAGGTAGAAGAATGGGAGGAAAATTGCCAGCTTCCTGAAAAATCAAGGCATTTCCAGTGAAATCGGAAAGCAGGAGAGTGTGCAAAAGTTAGAGGAAGGGAAGAGGGAAGAGAAAGCAAAAAGTCATCTGGTTCTCTAGAGGTCAGCCCCACTGAGTGATTAATTGAGTGATGGGATTTGTTTTTTCGCTGCTATTTCTGGAGCAAACCTCACATCCGTCTTACATGCAAGTTCATCTAAAAATTTATTTGGAGAAACTGCTGTGTTTTGTTCTGCTGTGACTCATGTAGAGAAAATTAGTACAGAGTCCTTCTTGCTAAGTATCTACATCTGCTATGGCTCATCCCAGCTTCCTGATAAAGCATACAACTACCAGATGTTATGTGAAGAGTGGCTTGTTGGCAGCTGGATAGAATGGCCAAGGTTTGATTGCTAAGCAGTATCACTTGTCAAAACATATGAGCCATGTCAATGTTACTCTGCGTTCCACTTTTTTTGTCTGCAGTCTAAAACCCGTAAGTAGTGCAATGAAGTTGTAACATCTGAAGGAATATAACAAGCTTTGCTGAACTGAACAGAAATGGCATAAATGGGGAGCATCTGTCATGTATTCAAAACTAGTAGTCATGGTGTTTTTCTTATTATTCAAATTGCTTTTGGATAGCTCTGCATATCTCTATCAAATCTTTGTTATAAGTTAATTATAAAATACTAAGATGATAAAATTATTAAATGTTCAGTTGTTTGTGACACCAGAAGACACTGGAGCAGTAACAAAATGCTTACATGATGTGACTACAATACAGTGTGTAAGTTCTTAAGCAAAACCTTATTTTAAAATGTTCTTGTTTGCTACGTTATTGTAGGAAGCACTTCATAGGTGCTTCTTTGAAGTCAATGTCTGAGTCTTGTAAACTGAGATATGAAAGCAGTGTCTACTCTGAGATGGTGGTCCCTAAATGGGTGTTTATCCTAAGAAAAAGAGCTATCCTAGTGATGGCTGACTGGTTCCAAAATTCTCTTTAAATAACTCTGTAATTTCATTGAATGCTGAATTTGTACAAAGCATGAAATTGGCTGTTTTATCTCTATGGGGATAGGTGGCAAGGAATTTTTCCAGAAGAGCTAAATATATCTTGTTTTCTGACCTTGATTCTATTTTATTGCTATTTTTGCTAAGCTGGACAAAATCAAATACATTAAGTGTTTTATCACCAGGTTTAATACCAGCTCAGTCTTTGTCCCCAGTTCAAGAGCATTTGTGTCTTTTTGTAGACTTAAACACTGGTGTAGTCTTTATAGAACCACTGGAGATGTGATTGAAAATATGCCGATGTTACCTACTTTAGAGGAACTAGGTTTACAATGCCCTTAGAGCCTATCTAGATATAATTCCAGAGTTTACATGGTCAGATTGTAAGTGTTGTTCATATCATTTTTTGAATTTCTGCTGAAGTTCAGTCAGAAAAAAATACCTAACATGGCTAATATCCCTTTCTTGTGAATAAACAAATTGTACGATTAGTTTTGAAAAATCACTTACAATGAAGTACTCTCTCCTTCAGAGTCATTCCAGAAAACTAAGTCTCTCTTTTTTTTTCTTACACTTGAATTCTTTGTTTATGACATGGACAACTGACCACCATTGTGGTTTCTTTTCTGTTTGTTCTTCCTCTACTCTCCAGCCTAGCAGAAGATTGCATTGGAAGTGTGTCTTTCCAGCAGGTGAACGAGATTTTGGCTTCTTAAGTATTCCTATTGTGGCTTCCTTTACCTCAGGTTTAGCTACCATTTCTCCTGACGGTTCATTCTGTCTCTGCACTTGCAGTTATCTATTGTTGTTATTTCTCTTCAATGCTGCCCTTCAACTTCCTGCTGGCAGCAATATACAGTGCTTTCCATGTTTTCTTTTCATTTATGCTTTCACTTCTTTTTCAAAACCCATTAATGATAATTACCTATGTAATAAAACTAAATGTTATGTAATTAAAACAAACAAACAAACAAACAAAAAACCATGGTAAAGGCCATAAAAGGCCTTTTGAGGTTGCCATCTGCCGGGTGCTACCTCTCCAAACGTTTGTGCCTGTTTTCCATTCATCTGGAGACTCTAATTCGTACTCGAGGAACTGGCCACATATATTTTGGCAGACAGACTCCTGGAGAATGGGGAAGTGCAAAGTGCCCTGCTGCAGGTGGGTACGTGCTGCCCGTGGACTCGCACAGTCCAGCAGTCCAGCTGAAGGACACAGACCCAAGCTATGGTGTAGCATTGCAACCCTCCTTTGTCAAGCAGTCCCACATTCTTCCCTGATGACATGGACCAGTGCATGTTAGGAGAGGAAGAACCAGAGCCCTGTAAGCCATGTAGACAGCAGCACTGTTCCCAGTTTGTCTGATGCAAATACCAGTGGCTTGCAGCATTCGAGATCCTGTCCTGTACCTTAATGCTCTCTGTAAAGGATGTAGAATCATAGAACAGTTTGGATTGAAAGGGACCTTTAAAGGTCATCTAGTCCAACCCTCTTCTGCAATGAGCAGGGTCACCCTCAACTCGATCAGGTTGCTCAGAGCCCTGTCCAGCCTGACCTCGAATGTTTCCAGGGGTGGTGTCTCATGAGGACAGCGGAGAGGAGCAGGATCACCTCTCTCGACTTGCAACATTTCTTTTGTTGCAGCCCAGGACACAGCTGGCTGTCTGGGCTGCAAGCAGACGTTGCTGGTTAATGTGCAGCTTTTCATCCACCAGTAACTCCCAGTCTTTCTCAGCAGGGTTGCTCCCAATCCCTCCATCCCTCAGACTGCACTGATATGGGGGCTGCCCTGACCCAGGTGCAGGACCTTGCACTTAGCCTGGTTGAATTCTCTCTCTTGTTCCTTGCAGGATGGAGGATGTAGTCTAGCTTGTCACATAAATGCTACTAAGTTCCACCATCCTAAATTTTTGTTATGGCTATTCAATACCTAACTACATATATTACAATCTGAAATGGGACAGATCCAAATACTTTTTATTCACATTTTGTTCAAGCCAAAATCAGATGTTTTTTCTTCCTTTTATGCCTGTCTGCTGAAAACCATCATTTGTCCCTTTCTCCCATTGACCAGTGTTTAACGAGATGCTCCTGGCTTTAACCAGTGTGGGATGGTGAAGCATGATGTTATTAGACACGGCAGTCTGTTTGCCTGACAGTACCACCAGAGAGGAACCTGTCACAAATGTCTCCACCAAAAAGTATTGCTCAAAGACTGTTTTGTCAGATTACTTGCCACTTGCTCATGAACTATGACTAACATTGCCTCTTAAAACACTCTGTATGTTTATTTTATAAGCCATATGGCCCAAACTGGCCTAGTGTTGTACAGGTGTTAAAGACAGTCTGGATAGATTTAATTACTTTGGACTTCTGATCTTTACAGTAAAAAAAGTTTCCATGGTGAAGTAATTACTGTGCTGTGTTTTATATAATTTATCTCTATTTTCCTCTGGTTTTTTCTTAATATTGTTTTCACTTTCTTCTGGAAAACTATGTTTTCAGGAAAAAAAATAAAACACCTAAATAATTAGTTCTACAAAAGAATCTCTGTGCATATTTTACTTTAAGCCAGATGTGAAATATGTGGCTGTTAGGAGCTGAGAGATTTCACCTAAGGGTTTTGCTAATGGATCACTGGAAGTCTGTGAATATATCTCTTTCTGCTCTTGTGGGAACTTTGCAGAATAGTTAATAGAATCTGAACCAGTGATCCTCACTAATTAGTTAGACCCTTTTTCCTTTGTAGTCCTTTTAACACTTTGTAGCTGTTAAAAGTGTTATGTACACAAAATAGTAGGTGGGAACCCTTTCAGATGAATAAAAGATTTAAATATGTCTGGGCCATCAGTTTTCCTTTACAAGAGCTCTCACTTAGTGAAGTGTTGACTGTGGCAAGCATGATGCATGGTAAGCAAATGGAGGTCTTCACTGAGCACAGTTTTCTCAAAAGATTTTTTGATACTATAAAAATATTTTACTGGGGTTCTTCTGTAGGTTTCTCACAGAAGTAGTAACCAAATTCATGGGTAACTGTTCCTGGCAAAGTAATGCAGGAATTGTTCTCAGAGGATGCTGCAGCCTGGGTGTTTAAAATACAATGCAGGTCTGCCTTTTGTGTGCCCTTAATCTGAAACTGGGTAATGCGTCAGTGTACATTGACTTGTTATTCTACAGTGTGAAAAATAATTGTATGGACTTGTTCTTAGTGATGCATTTTCTTAGGCTTTTTGTCTTAAAATGAGTGATTTAAATTAGATAACGTGCATAATCATGATATAAACCATGCAGAGCTTGCAGTTTCTGTCTCCTGACATAAATATTCCATCTGTGAAAAAGATGCAATATAATACAAAGAAATGATAGAACAGGAACATATTAAGGAATGTACACACAAGCATGTTTTTAGCTCAATGTAAATTAATCAATGCATAAACCATGAGAGTCTGAAGATGGCTGTGAGCTCTATCCTGATTTTTACCTTATAATACACTGAAAAATGATCTGTGATGCTAAAAAGATGGTTATTTTTGGCAACCTATATCAATTTCCTATTCACACAGCAACTGGTGGCAACTAAAAATAATCCTGGTTTAGTACTAGCTAAAAATCTGGTCGCATTTGGCACATGAACAACATGCACAAATAAAATTTAAGATCCCCCGTTCTGCTATTTCATTCGAGCCCACTCATCAAGCTTAGTTTGCTGCCATTTGAAAGCTATTGAAAAGCCATTAACTGGCAGGACTGTGAAAGCCGCAGTGCAGCAGCACACCTCAGTGCTGGAAGAATGTGGCTGCAAGTGCACACCAATTAAATCCTTCTATTCCTGGGGATGTGGGATTAGGAGCGGTGTCAATCAATTGTGCTACAATAGCACGTGCAGTAGTCATGGTTCAAGACGCACAGAGGTTTATCGGAACTCCAGCAGCCGGGTGAGGGTGACTTGGAAGCCTCTGCAAGATCCTGGAACAGAACCTGCGTTTAATAATGTATTCTGAGGTGTACTGGATACCTGAGGAAGGGCTTTAAATAATGCATTTTCTGGGCATGACAGTTGTAGCACAAGAGAATGCTGAAACCTGTAGCAAGACTACAGCCTGAGATGAAAGAATGTCTCATTACCATTTTATCAAATGCTGTAAGTAACAAAACGGTTATTTTGCTTTTAAAACTGTCTTTTTATTTTCTGAGGTGTGTCTTTTCATTACATATGCAAAAAGTCGAAGGCAGATGCTGCATGATGTCAACATAGTAGTGGGGAAGGGGAGTTGTTACTTTGCATGTGAATATACAGGCAGAGCTCAGTATTTCTTTCTCTGCTCTGTTCAGAGGTAACTTCATTGTGTGTGTAATAATGCTCTCATTCGGAACTTCATAATGATCAGCTTTTAAAACTTTTGTTTAAATTAATCACCAAAGAATGTAATGTCCAAAGAGAAGAAACGTCATTCACAGCATTATGTTAAGGACGTCTTTAAGGACAACCTTGGAACATGGCTCTCACACTCTGCAAGGGTATACAGATGAGAAAAGCTTTATAATTATGAGCCCAGCTCATCATTTACTGTAGAACAAATGCTTGTATCCCCTCCTTATCAGAATATTTAGCTATTTGGTGTGACAGACTTTAAAACATAATAATGAACTTTTAACCTTGAATCATGCAAGCTGCCTCCTTAAACACATCCTGAAATGGGGATCTATGCTAAGTGTATTTGATTCATTGCAGAGGAAATTCCTAACAGCGTTTTTTTTTAAGGTTGCTTGTCTTCCTAGCTGCACATTTTTCAATCTTTTAGGATTTGCCTTTGAAAGCATCCAGGGTCTGAGTGGAAATTGCTGGGTTTACATCAGAGAAATGAATTATTATTTAGATACATGTTTTGGACAGCCAGCAATAGTTTGATGGCCATAGATATTTTTTATTGAAGGACTTAGGAAACTTCTGGCTTTAGTGAATATGGCACAGTTTTTACATGTCAAATAGCAGATTGCTGTAAAAGGTTTTCTCTCCAGATTGTGGTCTTTGATGACTTAAGTGTAGCAAGGACTATCTGAAACTATTTTTAAGACACTGTGTTATAGTTAATAAATGAGTAATGTGGTTCTTTGCTGTCTTCATATGAAATCAAGATGCCCTGGAAGTATTTTAGTAATTCAAGGAAAAATGATTTATGTGGGTTTCCTCTTGTCTGGATTCAATGGGACTTGTGTATGGACTGCTTTTAATACTAGTGGGAGTTACAATTCCCTGTTCATGCGGAGAAGCACAGATTAGTTTTACTGCACAGTTTCAAAGGTGCATTCTAGGAATAAATCTTTGAGCTTGTATTGAGATTTGATAAATGCAAATGAGGAATTTGCAACATAATAACTATCTTGAAGATGTCAAAAAAGTATTGTTTGGTCTTTATTCACTTTAAAATTACACTTAAAGTGAAGTTGTAGCAAATCTATATAGGCATGTGAGTGTCAATAGCATATTAAATAAATAACTCTTCAGTGAAACTATAGGAAAGATAGGAGGATGACCCTGAGGTTTTTCTGTTAAAAGGAAACAAATGATGACTAATTGGGATGTTCATTGCATTGATTGCAGAGGTGAAGAACTAAAATACAGCAGAGGGAAAGGGGAATGTACAGCATCAGTTTTGTCAATAATATTGTTTCCTCTTTTTCAGATTTGGAATCTTGATTAGTGGTTTCTCAGTAAATCAGGGTGTTTTACCACACAGCTCTTTTCTTTCCGAATAGTGGCTTTAGAAGACAACGGATACTGGCTGGAGCCTGACAGGAGGTTTTTTTCACTGCCTGTGCATCTCAGAATTGGCAAAAGTGCTTCCATTTCCACCTGTAATTAGTGAAGGAGAAGCACTTCCTCTGCAATGCTCCCCTGAGCATTATTATTTGACTTAACATGCCAATATGCTGCAGATATTTGTGTTTGGCAGACAGCTGGCATCAGAGATGGGCCAGGGCTGCGTGCGCAGTTGCAGCACCAGCAATGTTCTGAGATGTGCTGAGAACAGCTGAATCTCACGGTGCTTGGAACGTGACTCTTCACACCCCACTTTGCTTTTAATTCATTTCACCGATGATTTCTGTGTCAGAGAGAAAAGACACTGATCCAGAGGAAGTGAGGTTGCAGAGCACTGTCTCTTGGTCTACTTTGGGAGAGAGGAAATATCTAAAAGGCACAAATTAATGGCACTTTTAAGCTAGTTTTATGAACTGTAGTGCTATGTACCTGGTTTTTGCATATGTTTGCATTTTGGTTTTTTTAATCTTTGCAGGAGTTGGGTGTGGAGATATGAGCTGAGAAGGGCTATAGCTATTCTCCAATGATGTTAGTACAATTTTAATAATATTTTTCATTTTTTCATTGCATTGCTCCCATTAGAAGGCTGTGAAAAGGAGATATACTTCACCATATAAATCATCGTCTTGTCTTAAGACCTTTCAGGCTGGAAAGATCCAACTTTGAAAGGTCTCCAGTCCACCATAGACTCATAAAGTCGTTAAATGTTGGAAAAGACCTCTAAGATCATGGAGTCCAACCATTAACCTAACACTGCCATATCCACCAGTAAACCACATCCCTAAGCACCATATTTACACATCTTTTGAACAGTTCCAGGGATTGTCATTCAACCAGTTCCCTGGGCAGAGTGTTTCTGTGTTGACCACCCTTTCAGTAAAGTAATTTTTCCTAATATCCAATCTAAACCTCCTCTGGCACAACTTGAGGACATTTCTCCTTCTATCTCTTGTTACATGGGAGAAGAGACTCGTTACAGCCTGCTCTAAGACAATTGTAGAGAGTGATAAGGTGTCCCCTGAGCCTCCTTTTCTCCAGGTTAAACAACCCCAGCTCCCTCAGCAGCTCCTTGTAAGACTTGTGCTCCAGACCCTTCTCCAGCTCTGTTGCCGTTCTCTGGATACTCCCTCCTGAACTGAGCAGGGGTAGCTGCATGGTCAAACCAGATTTTCTGGACCATGCCCAGTGAGGTCTTTCATCCCAGTAATACTCTGGAACTGTGCCTGCTGCAGCCATCATGTTGTCTGTAGCTGGCACCTGCAGCATGTAACACACAAGCCAAATGTGTGTCTGCCTGCTGGAGCAGCTCCTGTTGTCACTACTTGTGCCCATCTCCTTTTTGCAGCCAAGTATTGCTGCTGCTCAGAGCTGTCCCTGTCTGTGCTTGTAGCTAATCCTTGGCAGTCTGTGAGAGTGAGTATTTAGAAAAGAGAACAGTGGTTTGCAGGAGAGTATCACATATTATCTGCCAGCTGCAGGGTACCATTTTATCTTGATGATTTGTGTGACAGACTGTACAAATGAGTGTAATTTTGCAAACTGGGCAGCACCTTGCTGCTGTCTTCTCTCCCTTGTATATCTAGTTATGATATAAATATCATCATTTACATGTCATGGCAGTGGTTTTCCACCTTTGCTCTGGACTTCCTCTGAGGGATCTGCAAAGGTAACTAAGAAAAACAGTACTTTATTAAGGAAGCTTAAGTTTGTTACTCCAGATTTCCACTGCAAGTGCTATAGAGGTGCATAAGTGAAAACAGAATTAAATCCTTTCTGTAAGGAGTTATAGTCATGCCAGGTGGAAGTCCAAGCCAAGTGAATTTATCCAAATACTGGGATCATCAAATCTGAACATCAGCCTCTATTTCTGTTCTTTCTGGTTTATCTCTGTTTCCAATTCCTTTAAATCCTTTGTATTAGTTAAAACCCACTGAATACTGTTAGGTACAGCCCAATAACAGAGATCTACAGAGATCTGAGATTGAAATACCAATTAGATGTTTATTGATAAATTCATGATTTGAAGCAAGATATAAAATAAATATAATAATTTTCTTCAATATGTATCCCTTATTACCTTCAGGACCTGATTACATGGCAAGGTTTGTACATGAAGTGGTAGCTCTATCTGAATGTTATGCAGCTTGGAAAGGGGTCAGGAAAGATGTGATATGATACATTAGTTTCAGTTTTCAGAGGATGGAGACCTGAACTTGATTCTTCCATGGATGAAGAAGTAATACTGTGGGTGAAACATGTGATACCGTCATGTCACCTTTCTTACTGTGAGACAGTAAACTTTCATCTGTGCTTCAGTAAAGTGAGTTACTGTAGTTTAGACCAAATAAGAAGAGAAGAGGAACCTGAAAAGAAAAATTGGAGACCCGTAGTTGGTCTGTGACGCGGGAACCCTTTACCTCTATGGCACAATGTGCAGGATGTGTGTTAGCCCAAGTAACACAGGCATTCTGTCATACCGGATGGTTAGTGACTGAAGAGTACTAGCAAATTCTCTGCAGTGTTTTCTCCTTCCCATGAGTAGGATTTCTTCTATTCCAGGGTTGCGCAGGAGGTGATATTAATTTATTTATTGTATATTCTGGTGTCCCAGAGAATTTTCACATCTTCTTGGACATGTCCTCTATCTCCAATGAGGGGCTCAAAGGCTGAAATAGTAAAAATTATGCAGGTGGTGGGAATGGGAGGTGTAAATGAAGCAAGATGTCTGTGACAGTCTTTATTCAACACATATCGCTTTTATTTAGGTTGATAGTTCATGATAGTGTCTGCTAACTTTCATGTCACGGTTTATTTCTGCAATAACAGAGCTAAGTGCACCATGGCTGCAAGGAAAAATTCCTTTTCCTTGTACATGCTCATAACACTGTGACCTGTGGCGTGAGGTTATGATTGTTACTGAAATGAGATGCTTAGCATGACTGAGTGATCCTGCCTGCTGGAAATGAGGCTGGGAGGCAGAGTCAGGAGTCATCTGCCCTGGGAGTCCTGAAAGAGCAGCAGGAGTGGCTCTGTGAAATGAGCCACTGCTTGGGAGTTTTAAGGTCTTGTCAAGGCACATAAAGCAATTCTGGGGGAGTAAAGAGATTTTGATGAAAGGTATTTGTTTGAGAAACTTATACTGTAAAAATATATAAAAGAATGCTAATACAATACATGGTATTTCTTATTCCATTTTGACAGACTGAATGTGTCTGATGTATCAGTGATATGCAGTGCAAACTTTTTTTAAAAATTATATGATAATTCAGGTGTCATGAAAGATATCTAAAAAATTAGGTTTTTAATTATTCAGTTAAGAACAGAAGGGTTTTATCTTACTAATCTTAATACAAATAGAGCCACAGCTAGAATATTTTTACTTCTTTTACACTTACTATCTCTCTGTCTCTCACTGTCATCATAGGATTAGTGCAGACCAACAGGAAAATAGGATATTATTTGCCACCTATGAATGCCAGTATATCTGTAACAGGTGATGAGTCTAGATGTATTTAATCTTCAGTTCCTGAGTTCATATGACAGTGACAGAAATGCAACATGATTTTTAAAATTTGAACTAATTTTCAACCTCATCTAAGTATTAAAAAGTTTGAGATTCATGACACTGGGTGCCAGGGAAGAGATAAAAAATAATTTTTTCTATCAGTAAGTAGACATAGGAAGTGATACTTAAAAAAATGTGTTTTGAGTTGTCAATAAGCCAATTATTTTGGTACATTTATGGTAGTAGTCTAATAATTTGCTAAGTGTGTTTCCAATACATAAAACTTTCCTCACAGTAGCAACAACTTTCCTAAAAATTACAAGCACATAGAATAGCATTTGATAATTATATTAAGATGAATTTTTATACTTAATTGGTATTTGGAAAAATACACTCTGAAATAGCAGCAAAAATAGCAGTATTAACTTGGACAATTGAGGACTATAACATTTCCAACTTTGTATTCCACTAAAAATACGTTCTGTTTGTAGTATTTCAGTGGAAATCAGGGTCATACACCAATTATTTCTTGTCATTATTTTGTTTGGCAGTGTAAAAAATCTGTCAGTAAAGAGAAGAATCAGCACTTTTGTGGAAAACTTTACTGAGGGCTTGCTAGGAAATTATAAAGACATTCCTTATAATTTTGGTATTTGGAGTGCTTTTTTCTTCTAATGTAGTTATTCTGTAAACAGAAAAGAAATCTAAGCACCCTAAAAATTAGAGGAAAGAAGATTATAAAGGTCAAAATACCATATTTTGTCACCATATTGGCACAGCATGTGTGAAGCTTCAGATTCTGATATTACATTTTTGAGAAGATTGCTCCAAGAATGGAGAGCGGAAAAAAAAACCCAAACCAACAAACAACGCCCACAACCTCTTTATTTCCATTTATAAAATTGTAGCAATATAGCCACTTTTCCTCAAAAGGTTTTGAAAATTTTGAGACTGGAAGATACGTTTTCAATCACGAAGTAGCTTCTTGCTCCAAATAATCAATTTTTTTTTTTCTTGTTTCATACAAATCAATATACTGCATCATGGTGAATTTTGCACAGTTTCTAAGTTACAAAACCAAACAGAAAATATTTATAGATAATTCAATTAACACCTGAATCAAAATTGCAACAGTATAAACATGATTATTTTAAAGCAAGTGAAATCTGAGATGGAACTAATTCTAATTTGTTCTTAAACAAATGAAAATAATTAAGTCAGCAAAAGCTTAGTTTGATTTGGAGCAAATAAAGAGTTGTCCTAATGCAAGGTTTTTAATATATCATAAAAGATCACCACCAATTAAAAAAAAAATACTGTTTGATAGTTTATTGCAAGATGTATTTTCCATTTGTTTGCTTTTGAGCAATGCCTTCAGTGAAAACAGCAGCAGTATAAGACCTGCTAAGAGGAATCTGCAAGTTCTGCTGTTTTGGCTGCTGCACATCCCCTCAGCCAACAGATGGGCCAGTCTGTTGCCACTTGCAGAAACAAATGCAAGTAGCATGGCCAGAACTGGTTTTCTTGCCAGTGCCATTCTTGTACACTGAAATACAACAGTCCCTGACAACTACCCCTGTCAGAGATTCAGAGAGCCCTGATTTAGTCCACTTTAAACCTCTTTTTGACCAGTAAGAATGGGACCTGGCAAGGAGTGTGGACAGGAGGGCAGCACACACAAGTGGAAGAGAACGTGGTCATTTATTACTAGCTTTTCATCCAGCTAGAATACAGATGTTCCTGTTGGAAGTGTACTTTACTCTCTTTCATTTCATAGTCCATTTTAAAACAAAAAAACCGTTATTTTCAGAAAAAAGGAAAAGATAAAATCTGCTATCTTTAGCTGTAAATCCTACTGTGAATGTGTCTCTGTGCAGTATGACACTTCAGAAGAAATGGAAGCAGTATTCAGAGCACGTAGACAGGCTATAGATCTGGGCCATACCACCTCAGGCTGGTGGACTCCTGCTGTGGTCCCATTCGGTGCAAATCCTGTTATGGAGTATGACATATAAAATATATATGGGACCTTGTAAAGCCATCTACAGAAAATAGAGCAATGTATTAAGGTTGTGTTAATCGATAGCTTTCAAATGTGATCCCTTTACTGTAAAAAGAATCAAAGCTTTCTCCTGTAAAAAGTTTTGTAAATGTTGACACCTAAACTGAGGAAGGAGGGAAGCAGGCACGTAGAAATTTCCTCTTTTTTCTCTCTTTGTGGGAAGAACAGTATTTTTGTCTTAAGGTAGCTTATTGCAGGAGACTCTAAAAAAATGTGTTAAAACAATGTATTCCTTACCCAACAATCATTTTATGTTGAAAGGAGAGACATTTTATATTTAGATTGCATATGAATTAATAGCTTGTTTTTCAGCTACTTTCCTTTCAACACAATTGTTTTATTCTGTTAGCTGCAGTTCAAATGTTATCTACAGAAGTCGTATGTGTAAATAATAAAGACATAGTTGTGAAAAGTAAAGCTCTTAAGGCAAACTAAATTACTTGATTCCTCTTAATCACCAATGAATATATAGATTTATTGTGTCTTGGAGTGACATTTTTCTGTCTTGTGAGCAGTAGTGTCAGAGTTGCAATAATAACTTCTGTTTTATTTCTACTTCAGTTTCATCAACATCTGTGAAGCATCTTTTATGTTCGTCCAGTTATTTGTTCAGTAAAGGTGCCTGAAGATTCATGTGGACTAGGAGTCCATCCTTTGTCTCATCCTTTGCTTTCTTTCAGTTGGTTAAATGAGATCAAGCTGATCAGTTTCTTCTTCCTCTTCTTCCTCTTAGTTCTCTTCTTTTTCTTCTTCTTCCTCTTCTTCGAATTATCAACCATATTTCCCTATTTAAATTAACCCAGAAATGACATTGCTGTGCGTGTTCACAATCAAATGTCATAATGCTTATCTCCACTTCTGTTTCCTAGTATGCACATGCCCCTACAGCTGTCCTACAACAGTATGTGACCACAAGTGTAATACTTGACGGTAGATGTGGAAGGTGACCTTAGAGACTGTTGTAAACTCTGTTGTCAGGAAAGTCACTAAACCTGCTTTCATTGTCACTCACCCATGAAGATCCAGCTCAGACTAGCAACCATGCTTGCTCCTCTAGCCCTAGCCAGGCTTACCTAGGACATACCTGGTAATTATCCCCCCAGTGCAAGGGAGAGGAGCCTTTCAGATGCCAGTGGTGTGGCTTTCCATGCCAGAAATGCTCATGGGTTGGTTCTTCACTTTGCTGAGGAGTTCTCTTTACAGAGCTTTACCATTCGGAGATGTCAGAACGGAGTGAGGGAGCTGTCCTCAGTGTCAGAAACATAGAGCTGCTGTGCCCATGTTGTTGCTTTTGTGTGCCTGTCCACCCAGTACACCAAACAAGGAATTTTGTGATCTTACCTGTTAATCTCATCCATGTGTGCTATTTTTGTCTTGATACTCTGCCTAAATTTGCACTATATAAAATTCATTTTATTCTTCCATATTCTCTTCATTTTTATGGTATATAACCTTTATTTTTCCTTTTCAGTCTTTGAATTTCTGTTAACTTTTCTCTCCTTAGTCACTGCTTAGCTAAGCTATGCATATTTAATTCTTTTCATCTTTCCTCATAAATCAGTCCCTCGGGCCCCAAAACCATTTGTGGTAGTTTCTTTTGAACTGCTCCAATTTGACTGTCTAGGATTGAATGCAGTATTCCAGATAAGTTGCCTTTCTGCAGAATGGAGGAGGGCCTGTTTCCAATCCTCTTGCTATTTGAAAACTGAGATGGAAGTCCCTTGATGTGCACAGAACAGTGACCAAAGGCCTACATATTAGCCCTGCTGCAGAGTTTTTTTTAGCTCCACTGTGGGGTAAACTGCTTTTCCATCTGCTTTTACTTTACAGTAATCTCTGTAAATTATTAGATTGCATGTAGAACCACAGTTCACTTGGCATTGGATTTCCTTTCCTGTGTGCTTGCCAGTCCTTATGGTTAGGTCTGTGAACCACTGTTTCCTTTTTGACTTTTAACTCTCTGTTATGTATGGTGCTCAGTATCCTCTTTGTCTTGATTCCCATATTCCTGTACTAACTTTTATATATGCAGGTTTTTGCAAATTTTGATTTATGTATTTTTCTCCTGTGTTTTCTGTAATTCTCATATGCTGTATGACTCTTGAGCCCTGGCATATTTGCTAACTAAATAGTGATATCTGAGAATGTCTGTGATGGAAGAATTGCCCCAGATTTTGGAACAATCTGATTTTTTGTTTCTTTATTCAAGCAGTTGGTTGTTGCTGCTGCTGTTCAACTTTTTCAGTGTCTTTGAGGTGTAGCAACTGTAATTTTGGCTTCCTGTCACTGTGCACCAATGTGGTAATTCACTCTCCCAAATTGCAGATTTACAAGTATTAGCAGCAGTCTTAGTGTTTTTCAGTGCTTGTGGTGGTAAGTGCCTGTGTAACAAACCTTTTATATTATACTGTGATGGCAGGAAGTATTTTCCAGTGCATCTCTTCCCTCCCCTCCTCTCTATCCTATATCTGAAAGTGTGGGCTAGAGATCAATGTATTACATCTCCATTTAATGCACTGTAAGGAAATAACTATTCTCTTCAAAGCTTAATTTTCACTTCAGAAGTCTTGTATTGCAGCCAAATAAAGACAGCTACGTCTGTGCAAGGACTAGAAGGAACTATTTTTTTTCTAGAGAACTTCTCTTCCATTCCTTCTTATCTTTCTTTGTTGGCATTTGGCAAGCCCAGATCTTCTTTGTTCTCATTCTACCTTCTGATTTGAAGCTTCTTGAGTTTTACTTGCTGTTGGTGTGATTTACAGTAATTTAGATTATTCAAATATGACCAAATATTCTGATGCTGTTTTCTCACAGGCATTGCAAGTGACAAACATTAATTAGTATTTTATATTATTCTAACAAATATACATTGCTTGCTTCTGAAAATGCCAAATAAAATGTGACACAAATTCATAGATCCCAAACTTATAAGGGTTAGCTCAAACAGCCAATTTGTTTTTTCTTGTAAGTTGTCTATATATAGATGTATATTAAAAAAATGTGTTAGTGCATTCAGTGTTAATCAGATGACTGTTGTTTTCTGATTGCTTTAAACTCTCTCTTCAGATCCTGACATAGGGACTTGGACTATTTCTTTAAAGAAAAAAATTAGCTGCTTTATCATTAGGCTTTGGGAAACACATAAGCATATTTTGCTTTGATCTTCCTAAGGAAACAAAGTCTTTGTGATTATGTTACTTGTGTGTGTGCATCTTCTAGTTTTTCTCCCCATGTTAATTTCAAAACCCGTTATCCAGTTGCAGGAAAATGTTTCAAAACCAGGTTAATCATAGCACAATTTATTCAAAGAAGTGAGTATTACATTGCCTAGTAATGTTGTACAACTATTTCA
This sequence comes from Daphoenositta chrysoptera, assembly GCA_013397915.1. NCBI lineage: Eukaryota > Metazoa > Chordata > Aves > Passeriformes > Daphoenositta > Daphoenositta chrysoptera. The sequence goes on from VZRO01002270.1 coordinate 831,008, forward strand.
TTATTGTTAGAAATTATAATGTGGCTTTTCTACTATATGGATGTCAGGTTTAGCTTAAAAAAAAATATTATCTCTTGTCACAGAAGGTACCAAGTCATGTTAAAAATCTTGCAAGGAAATTTAAGCATGTTCCAAGTAAGTTTCTTCTTCTTGGTGTGCTGGTTTCAGCTGGGGTAGAGTTAATTTTCTTCACAGTGTCTAATACAGGGCTCTGCTTTGGATTTGTGCTGAACACAGGGTTGATTATATAGAGGTGTTTTTGTTATTGCTGAGCGGGGCTTACACAGAGCCAAGGCCTTTTCTGCTTTTTGTACAACCACGCTGAGGAGGAATTTGTTGGTTCATGGGAGGCTGGGAGGAGACACAGCCAGGACAGGTGACCCCAAGTGACCAGAGGGATATTCCAGACCATAGGACATCATGCTCACTATAGAAAGTAGGTAAGAAGAAGGAGGAAGGGGGGAAGTGTAGAGTGATGACATTTGTCTTCCCAAGGAAGCATTACATGTGATGGGTCCCTACTTTCCTGGAGATGGCTGAACACCTGCCTGCCCATGGAAGGCAGTGAATTAATTCCTTGTTTTACTTTGCTTGTGTGTGTGGCTTTTCCTTTCCCTCTTAAACTGTCTGTGTCTCAACCCATGAGTTCTCTTTTCCCCTTCCAATTCTCTCCCCGATCCTGCTGGTGGGGCAGAGAGTGAGCGGCTGTGTGGGGCTGGCTGGGGTGAAACCACGGCACCTGGGTGAAATGCAATGCCACGCACACTTTGTACCACTTACCTTGCTGCAAGCAAAAGAAAGGTAAGGTGGCGGTGGGAAAAGCTTTAGAGGGTGTGTCTACACTTCATAAACAATGAAGGAAAGGCATTGGACCTCTGATGTTCTACAGCATTGTTATTTAGCTCACTGGATCGTTTTTGAAGTGTCCCTACTAGTCCTGTCTATGGCAAAGGCTATGGATGGCATCTAGAGATCTCTCCCAATAGATAGGGCAGATGAAGCACCCCCACATTGTGTGTTCAATCCCCTGTGCAATCTTCCATCTATTTCAAAAAGCTTTGTAGCCTCAAATACTCTTCCCTGCCTATGTATACCCTCCTACTACTTACTAGAACATATATAAACACCTTTGTGCTTATGTTGTAAAATACCTTTCTCCTATGTTGCAGTGCAGACTTCACTTTAGACACTGTGAAATTTAAAAGCCACAAAAAAGGATAATTATATCTTAGAGCACAAGAGCACAGCATAATTAAAGGGGAGCTAGGACTATGTGCTGTGCTGTCTAGATGTGTTTAATTTGTTCTACATGAACCTTCACTAGTGAACATGAGCTAGTATACAACATTTAACTGACAAGCTTTTTTATTTCCTTTTATTCTTTTTCTTTCTGTTTTTTTTTTTTTGGTCAGGGAATACCTATATCCTGAGTTTCATGGCTGATTGCTCAAAAGACTTACTTAACGTCCAAAAGAGCAGTGTTTCAACCTATTGTCTGAATAGTCATTATTTGAAGATCCTACAGTAAAGCCCTGAATCCGCCTGAGGAGACTTTCATCTCCAAAAAAGCTCATCTGGGATATTTTATGATATGGAATGGGCTAATGTGTTTTACTCACATCTGAGACTGTGCAGTCTTTCTAGTTGGAAACTGCAGTGCTCTAGAGCAGACAATGGTGTCTTTGTTTGTTTCACAAAAGGTTCTGAAGTTTGCAGGAGAAATTGCCTGAAGTATGCTGGGTTTTGTGGGAATCCAGACTGCACCTTTGTCTCATCCTTCAAGGGAGTACAGAAGGATGATGGCAGTAGAGAGGATATGGAGATAGCAGCTTTACCAAAATAAACAGTATGAGCTTGATCAGATTGTGTATGTTCATTTTACTTGCATTCCTGTAATTTCTGGATGTTATCCACTGATGAGGACTACTGCTCTGGGATATACAGACTTTCTTTCAGACCATTCATACTTGTGAATTCCCTGTGCATCAAAAACAGACAAAAGAAAATGATTTTTTTTGTTTTGTTTTGTTTCTAAAGAATGGGAAGAATCCCATACATATGTATTTGAAACCTGTGTTTTATTACACTGAAGGCTAATGCACAGGCAAGCAGTTGAGCTGCGTTTGTTGAATAAGCTGGCACACAGTTAATGAATTTTACCTAGAACATAAAATCTCCGTATGTCACAGACTGCTACACGGCATAAATCACAAATGACAGTGCAGAGCCCTCTGTTATATTTAATTAGGTATCATTCAGACTCTCTTCTATCACTACGATGGCAAGATCCCAAACTGGTTGATTCTTGGATTTAAATATAATAAATTTTTAGAAAATGCCACTGTAACTTCACTGAATTGCTGATAGATAGATAATAGAGTCTATTAGGAAGCCTGTAGAGTTGATAAATAGCATCTGATAAGTAACTTTTCCTTGGTATCAAGCTGGAAATTGATTGCAGTTCCTACTTACCAGTCTAGTCACATCGAAAGGCTCTTGAAGAGCAGCATATAGGAGTAGGGTTTTATAAGAGGATGGTTGCTTGAATGTGCTCAGGATTGCTCTTCAGCAAAGACGAAATTGGGTGTTAAGCAGAAATTGAGAAAGCTTTGTGTATCGTGTCATATAAGAGCCCTAACTTTCTAATTACATCTAAAAGAAGCTCTGTGGAGCCAAGAATAGGAGAAGCACATCAGCTCCTTTACTGCAATGTAATTTATTGTCAGAGGACTTGGCATTAATTGAATTCTTTACATTCTTCACAAGGTAAATAGTTTACATTTATACTGCTCCCTTATGATTATCTGCTTTTGGGGTGGGAAGGGGAACCACAAGAAAAGAAAAAGGACGAAGTCCATTGCTACAGTGAGCAGATCCATACTGACCTGATGGAAGCCTTTCAGCTGTGGAAGTCAGGCTGAGTGTTACAAGCACCACGCTTCACTCACAGCTTAATAAATGTAATAGAGAGGCTGTTCAAATGGTAAGTAATTTTCCCTGTGCCGAACAAAGGATTTTCAAATCCAAGTATTTTGCTGCTGACCTTAATGTTTCAATTCGAGATGGATTTAAACTAAGCTAGCCTTTTTTGTGGCTATTCTTAGCCACATTTCTTTTTGAAACTCTAAGATCAGTAGAAAATACAGAATAACCTTTTATTTCTGAGGAGAGCACCTGTTAAAAATGCATTGATCTGTGGTTCAAACACGACTTCAGTTACGCTTTAGTATTTATATCACTGATTGCATATGGAATTCATCTCAGCTTCATAAATACTAATAAATTTGTATTTCTAATTCAATTTAAATAATAAATTTAAATAATATGCATTGTTGGTAGAAGAAAATCCTCCTGTGTAGTAATGCCATTATGTAAAACAGCAAAGTGCATTACTGAAAGGGCCAGTGCTTTAATTTCTGGTCTGACTTCTGTTTGCAAACATGGAGTACACATTAATGTAGCTTTTTGAACTAGAATAAGCTGCACTGATTTACACCATCCGTGTCTCTGAATCTTTAAGTGCCAAAGCACTTGCTGCTCGTTGCATGCCTTTCCCACATATCTTTGTTAGTACTGTGGTTATGGTTAGCTAGCCAGCTTTAAAAGTGTTGTACAATAGTACTGTCTTTATGAAAAAAAGTGCCTTTTTAAATTTGTTGAATGAATGCTGATCTATTTAAATATTTATTTAAGTTGTTGGAATTTTGAAATATTTTATCTTTCTGCAATTCAGGACAATTTCAGTTACCTAAATTAGAATGTAGATGTTTAATTGCTGTTGTGAAAAGGGGCTGATATCATATCTTTGGCAAGAATAGACCAAGATAGGAGCTAAGTGTCAAAGGATCCAAACTAAACACAGTGTATATGTCGGAGTATTTTTTACCCTTTTTCCTTTAGTTAAATAAAACTGCCTAAAGACTATTGTTTTGGTAGCAGTGTCAAGCAGATACATTCTCGGAATCTCAGATTACCATTTTTCCAGGTACTTTAAACCCTCTACATTTTGTTTCAGTGCTTTAAAGACCATAGTCTTTCAAATACCCAGAACTTTAATTATGCATTGTTTAAAATATCATAAAAATCAGCATGTTTGCATAAAAAAAGGTAAACATGTCTCACTATCTAAGTGAGATTAGAATCTCACTTTCACTATTTTGAAATTTGTAATTTTAAGCATTATGCACCATCATTCCTTGTCACCTTATTTGAGATGCTTACTGCACAAAGCAGTGTCAGCAGTCTGATTGTGTGCTTGCCTTTAATGAAACGTCACAGGCAAAGTCAAAATACAATACGTCTGAGCAGAGAGGAGAGCCTGTATGAACATGTATGTAGGCATTCAGCTTCACATTCTGGAAATGCCTCTTGACCTGTGACCCAGATTAGACAAGGATATAATCACCCCCATGTAATGTGAATCACCATCTGAGATGAATTTTTTAGGATGAGTAGTCTCCCAGTTGAAATGCCAGAGAAAGTGACTAAAGTTAATTGACATAAAGCCATAAGAACCACTATAAGGAAAAGCAATATCAATATGGTTTCTGAAAAGAAGTATGGCAAAAATGTTCCTGAATACTGTAAAGTTACTTGAGCTCAAATCACCTGCAGGAGATGGAAGAACATTTCTCTAAAAGTCACGTTCTTCCTCTCTCATTATGTCCCATCATTCTTCCTGTGCTCTTCATTTTGTTCAGGAGCTAGATTTTGTAGTGTCACAAAAAATTCCTTCTCTCATCTTCTCAGTGACAATTCAAGGAAAACCATTCCTCTTTAGTCAGAAATCTCTTGTTTGTACAGGCAGGATCAAAACTGTAATTTGTCTTGTGATGCAGATGTCACGCTCTCTGATTGTGAGTAAATTGCTACAATTTTATGAACATGTTTTAAAGCAACAATTCTTCTCTTTCTTGTGGTTCACAGTGGACCCAGTCAGTGAAGCAGCTCACTAGCAAGCGTCCTTGAAACATTTTTTCTGTTTTTTTTTTCCCTGGTGGTTACAGTGGTAATGACTTCCTTTATCTTGTACTGGTTGGTAATCAATGCAATATGGTAAAAGTTTCTCTGGTTTTGATGTTCCAGTGTTTTATAGAGGTTTTTTATATCGTGTACTTATACAGAAGATGCAGATCTTAAAACTATATACATACTGACAATCATGTTTATTCTAGTTGTTTTTGCCTGGAACATCCCATTAAATAAAATATAACCTGGGAAAACTTTCCAGCTTTTCATGGGTGACACTGCCAATGTGTTCTCTGGTGCAGTACACCATGACCATCACAGTCACCTTATCGAATCCCTGCACATCAGTGTAATTTGTCATGCGCTGAGGCAAGAACCGTATGAAATAATCTTCAAATCTGATAGCTTCTGTCATGAGATATAAACTCTTTAGCAAATAGATTCAGAAGGCAGCCTTCTTCCCTATGCACAAATCTTTCCTTCTGTTACCATACTGCCTCCTGACTAGCACAGTCAAAACCAGCTCTGGTTGGGATCATGTTTTCCATCTATCTTCTGCTATTTGAATGGAGCTCATACAGTGTTCTTGTACCAATTCTGTGTGCCAGTTTGTGCCAGTGTTGCCGTATCATATATGGAGAAGTATGGACAGACCTGCTGCCCATGTTACCTTTTTTAGGATGTTCTAATAGCTTTGCTCTTGAGTCTGACTGTGACTGAGTTGTCATTCTCTAAGCAGTAACTGTTTACATCTGCCTAATAAAGTTGTGGATTTTAGCAGCTATTTTTTCCTGGAGGGTTTCTTTACAGCTGAATCTGTTGCTGCTGTTGTCAATGCACACTTAGGACAGACTAGTTGGCATACTTCGAATGGAAGAGCTTAATCCTGAGGATTGGGTTGACAGAAACTTTGGGCAGCTCAAGAGGGGAAGTGCATATTTTCATGCCTGAGGCAGACTAACCCCATAGCTCAGTACAGGCTGGAAACTGACTGACTTGAGCTGCAATCCTGCTGAAGAGTGTGCAGGGGTTACAATCGACACAAAGTTGAATGGAAGCCAGCCCTAAGTGCTGATGATAAATCAGGCAAACCACATAGTGGGCTATGTTTGAAGGAGTTTGGCTAGCAGATGGAGGGAACTTACTGTCTGCTGCTACTTGTGGGTAGTGAAACTGCACCTGCAAATATGTGGTCTTGGTCCCCAGAGTGTGAGATGGACATTGAGGCAATAGAATGAGAGCAATGGAAGGCTACCAGGATAATGAACAGAATGACAAAGCTGAAGTCTTCTCAAAAGTAACAAGGGATAATGGCTACCAGAAGAACTCAAGGCATTTTTGGTAGAAGTCAGTGCAGCACTTAAAACAGTTTACCCAACTTGTAGGATCCAATAATGGAGGTTTTCAAGACTCGTAGACAAGACAAAGTTATCTGACCCAGTGTTAGTGAATAACCCCATGCTTCACGCGGTACTAAGCAATGCACAGAATTTCCTCCAAAAGCATGTCTGTACTGTGTTTGAGTTGAGCTCTCTTGAGGTGTGAAAGAAGCTCTGCCTCTTGTGCCATCATCAGTTCCTCTGCTCAGTAGGACCACAGAGCAGAGATCTGCCTGGTTCTAAAACTGGGAGTCAATGGTTCATTCTTTAGAGATGAACACCTGAAAGATGAACAGGGAGTTTGCCTTGTCTGCATTTATACTATGTTTTTTAATCCAGGCTTAATCTAATGAGGTTGCTGACCTGCAGCTGTTATACCCACAATCAGATACGAATCTCATTTGGGATGTATCAGGTTCCAGATGTGCTGAGAAAAAAATTCCATCTGCAATTCATTACTTCTCAGCTGAGACCAGTGCCCAAAGTCAAGGGTTCTTTTCTCAATTGGCCTGACTTTTTTTGACTCTGGCCACACGCTGGGAACTGCTATGTGAGGCCAGTTCTGGCAGTCAAGCACTGTTCTTCATAGAGCAAACAGACAAACACTTGTACAGGCTGAAAGTCATCTCAGGGGAGAGGCAGAGGACACTAAGCCAGGAACATCCTTCCTGAAACTGGAATCTGCCTGTGAGAGCATCTTTGCTGTGCTGTGTTTGATCAAGACACTAAGCTGATTTGTTTGATTTCTTGCCTTGGATGAGGAGAGCAGTGTGATGGCAAAGATGTCCTACAGCTTGCATCAGTCTCATATGTGATATGGCAGTGAACACTCCTAAGAACAGAGACTGCACATGAGCTAAGCTGAGGAAGAGCAAAGATACCATTAAACTCTTTGGTTAGCAAACAGTGCAGATTTACAGCTGTGACTAGGACAACAGCCACAGTTCTCAGCCTCAGCTGAGTTTTCAAAATATAAACATCAAGTTCAGTTGCAGCCTGTTGGAACTCAAGTGCATGGCTGCTCCTTCTTGCCTGCATAAATGAGAAGGAATGAGCAGAGCAGGGGTGGGCTCCCAGCTGCAGGCCAACATGGTTTAACTCAGCGAGCTGGTTTTCCCTCTGTGGCTCTGAGCCTTGCCAGCAGGCACTACAGGCACACTTAGAAGTGTTAGGATATACGTTTAGGGTGTTAAAAGCAAAAGGCCTGTGTTGGCTAAAGGCTTCGCTACTGGAATATTTTATACAGAGCAGAACAATTCTAATAGAGAAGATTTGAAGTTTACTTATTGCCCAGTCCTATCATGGCAGAAAGAAGGTGCAGTTGCAAACTAACTCAAGCTGAGGATGGTCTGGGTGTAGCTCTTCTATGGGACTGAATGCTCTGAACACTGGGATTGAAGCCAGGAATACAGTTACATCTTCTGCAGCATTACAAAGCTACTCTTTCATTTCCTTTTGTCTTCCAACAAGGAAATAAAATAAATAAAACATATAATTTTTGCTATGAAATGAAACATATCATTTAAGGTCGAGTGGAAAATTTTGTTTTATACAGCAGGAGTTGTTGGCTTTGACATGCCAGAAGAAAGAGTTTGTGTTTTGGCTTCATGCAAACCAATATTTGTTTCCAGTTTTTAGTTTGACAACTCATGTTCTTCTAACTAGAAGGGCATGCTAAGAAAGGAACAGAAATTATAGGGAGAGAGTAGTCTATGTTAAAAGTAATTGACTGAACTTGACCTGAGGAATTGTATTCTGTGTCTGCTTCTGTCGTAGCGTTTCCCAACAAGACACTCTGGGAACTTTTTGGATAAATGTGGGCTTCTCAGTTTTGGGAAGTCTGCTTTGAGACCTTGGGTTGTAATTTATAGTGAATATGTATAATATATAATAGAATACATAATATGTAATATATTATTTATATTATATTAAATTTATGGAATAGTATAACAAATAATTTAGAAAAAATATATAATGTTATACATAGAATTTATAGAGTAATTGGCATGCAGAGCTAAGACTATTATTTTGATAATATTTTATTATGGAATTGTGATACATAATAGTTTATAGAATACTATGCCTTTATAAGAAACCAAAACACCTTAAGAAAAGACTGTAAAATTCTTGAATGGGACACCCAAAATTAGTGATTTAAAAAGAAAATAGTTGGTTTTCAGTTCCTTTGTAGAGAATGCAGATAAGAATGCTCTGCTGTCCTTTTTAAAAATGAAAATAAATAAATATTTGTGACACTTTTATGTGCTGTGGTGATGTGAGCTTTATAAAATCCTATCAGGAGATTGTTAATTATGCTTTCAGAGCAGGGTTTAAATGGTATTCAGTAGATTAAACATGTGTCAAACAACAAGGAGAAAACAAAGTGGTCATTTAATCAGCACTGCTCAGGTGTGCCCTGAATAAGAGAGGGATCCTTTGATGATGCAGATACACAAAACAGCTAGACAAAAAAAAGGTCTAATTAAAGTTGCACAGTAATGCTTAATTTTGGTATTCTTAACTACCCAAGGCAAATTGAGTCTTCATTTCCTTCAAGAAGTCTTTCTTCAAACTATGGACAGAAAACCTCCCTCATCTGGGCTGCTGTCAGTTCTTAGAAATTACAAATTTGAGCACCTATCCCCCATATGAAGGAAATTCATAAAGCAGAACCTGAGAATCAGAAGTGATGGGGTGGTCTGTAGCCACCACATCAAAAGGCCAGTTAGTGTGCAGGTAAGTGGGCACATTTTTGATGGATGTGGATTCACATTCAAGAACTTGGGCAATAAAATTATCTGACAATCCACAAGCCTCCTTTGGTAACATAGCAGTCCTTTGAAGAGTAGTTAGCAGCACTCAGTCTCCTACAGTCTTTGTTCTCAGTGGAAAAGAGAACAAACTTGAAAAGAACATTAGTGTTATTGCAACGTCAATAAAAATACCATATTTAATGGTAAAAACAAAAGAGGGATCTGACTTCAAGGTAGTGCTGGGAATGTTAGGAATAACTGATTCAACTGGTTCACATTTGTGATTGGTTTCCACATGAAGGTTCTGGTATCTGATGGTTTCATTAGAAGGCTCAATTTTGATGTCTCTATACAATGAAAAAAATTTAAAATTAGAAAAAAGTTATACACATGGTTAGGAATCTGAAATGACTTTGGTGTTTTTAAGAGGTAGTTGCCTAAGTGCCCACTGCATGCTAATGAACTCATTAAGATTATGATATGATGATTTTTCTTCTCACTAAATACAGGAATTTGCCAACCTATAGCAAGATGAAAATGAATAAAAAAGGAGCACGGGCATCAAACTAACCTTACTCTTCACAGTAGTTTCTTGTTTGCAAGCAAATGCGATCCACTTGAACTGTTTTGTAGAATTTAGGTGTTTTGCCCATTTGAACTTTCAGACTTCTTTCTATTCACATTTGCTCACATGAACTGATCCAGCTTTTTAAAAATGCATCAGTGATTTAATGGAATGAGTTATGCGTTGTTTTCAAAAAGTAAATGATAATGACATAGACTCTCTGTAGTCAGCCTTGGTCAAGTAGGAGGAGCTCACATGACGCACTTACACCTGGTTAGAACAACAAAATAATTGGTGGAGGTTTCATGGCACATTTGAGAGCAAGATCTAAATTTGCTTGTGTTTGATTTCTTGCAGGCTGTTTCCAGCTATGTAATGTTTTTCGGACCCATGAGATGGAAATCGAGCAGTGCTTGCTGGAGTCGCTGCCCCTGGGCCAGCGGCAGCGGCTGGTCAGGCGGATGCGCTGCGACCAGATAAAGGCGTACTATGAGCGGGAAAAGGCCTTCCAGAAACGGGAGGGCTACGGAAAGAGGCTGAAACATGCAAAGAACCAACGAGTTCGTTTTAATCCTGCTGATATGATACAGGACGCAATCATACGTCACGATGATAAAGAAGGTACTTGTTAATGTTGTACGATATTTTGCTTTGTACGGTCAAAGTTCCAGGGGGAAATCTTTCTTTTCTGCTCACCTATCTTCAGGTAAAATACAAAATACTAATCATAAAGTGATTGTCTCGTGTACAGGCATGTATTGCATACAACATTACAGCTTGTTACTGAAATGAATAAGGTGTGGAGAATAAACCCTCAGAAACCTAGCGAATTTATTTTGAGATTAACATAAACTAATATCTTTCAAAACAAGTAAGGACTATGATTCTGTGATTATGTGTGGCCTCTTACATATCTACATGAACCATAGAATTTAACACAAGTTACTTTGTAAATTAGGTTCTCATTTTTAGCCAAAATCTGGAGCAAGGGATGCAGCTGTTAGTGACACTGGCATGTCTAGAGCAAGAAGATGGTGTTGACCCGTAGTCACACCAGACAGAAGATCATCTTTCTGTTTGTAAAATGATGTTTATGTCCTTTTGAAATACATAACCACACATCAGGGTTTTGTTTTTAGGTTCCTGGCATTGTGTGAATCCCTGGTGCAGCTGATAGTAACCTGAGGAATTTGTAATTTACTCCTCAGAAGTGAACCAAACCTTGCAGTAAGAATCTCCCAAGTTTTAGAAGTCCCCAGAAATTCTCATACTGTTGTGTCGTGGGGAGGGATATAAGAAAATAACTGATGCAGTGTTGTTTACAACCCTGTTGCAAACAGATTTTATGACAGTTCTTTGTAAGCACATTAGCATAGAAAGGGGAGACTGATGCAGACACACATCATGCAAAGAAGTTGACAGGTTTCTCCTAATTTTTATCAATTTGATTAGGTATGCCTTTTTTATTCACTCTCGAATCTTAATTTTGTTGTTCATTTGCTCTATCATTGCTTATCACTCAGATAGAGTCCTACACATTTCGATCTTTAGAAGAAATGAATCAAAAAGCTCTTTTGATTCTTTTCAAGTGAGTGCACAGGACGTAATTTATAACTAAATTATAAATAAGTTTCACAACCTTTCATTCCACTCTCCTAGTGTGTGTGGGAATTATAAAGGAATATCTTCCTTCATGTTCCCATGGCTTCAATTTTGTTTAAAAACCAAGCAGAATACTAGGTATGACTTTTAACATTCTGTAAAAGTCAGATACTTGAGGCTGTTTTTGACATTCACACGGAAGAAATGTAGGTTGCTTATTGCAGTGGTGGTGGGGCATCAACAGTCTTTTGTATTGCCTATTCTTGGCCTTGAGCTGCACCTGAGTCAGAATATAAAGTTCAGCAAGTACTGAGACTGAAAAACGTAAGCAGAAAGGGAAGATACCTCAGGCAGAGGAAAAGAAAAGTGGAGGAAAACCAGGAATGGTGTCCTGCACTTGAAACAGATAAAACAGGTCCCCAGAAGCAAGGAGCTCAAATAGCCCACAGATAACATAGTCCTGAATTTGTTGCCTGTGGTTCTTTCCCAGGACTATGAAAATGTGTGATTGTTGTCTTTGGGCAGTTTGGGGACCTGCAAGTGCCTGCCCTGGTGTGTTTTTAGCCAAATGTTCCCAGAACCTGTTTGCTTTGGGATGAAAAGTGCTGTATTAAGGAGTGTTATCATCAAAAGCAAAAAGCCAAACCAAAACAGCAACAACAAAGCTTAAACTCACAGACATGAAAGCTGCTTTCCTACTATTCTTGCTAAATGGAACATCCAACCATGACTCTTTAGTGAATATATCTACATTAGAATTTCTGTTCAAATTAGAGATATTCTTTATATAATAAATATCATCCATTTACTGTGTTTGGTCTTGTTTTATGGAGCATTTTACGTAGATTCCTTTCAGGCAAAACGGTACTGGAAGATGTGGTCTGGAAGTACAGCTAGGGCCCCAAAACAGTAATGAGGTTTCAATTGAAAGGCTCAGCTAGACAGAGCCTGAGGTAATCCCACTGAAACAGGTATAGCTGGGGAAGGTAGGCTTTTGCTACCACCAGTTTCTCTTGTCTATTTAATTGTATTTTACAATCAGCTCAGCAATCAACAGCATTTGATGGATGTAAAAGACAGCTAAGAAAGGTATTTTTCAGTTTTATGAAAGAAATGCAAAAAAGTGTAGTATAGAAAGTGAAAAGAGGGCCCAACAGTACAATGGCATAGAAGTAGTTGTCCAAGTGAAGTCCAGGGGTTCATTTTTTCTGGAGTACCATAAACTATATAGACTGGACAGCACATTCGGAAGTGGTTGAGTTGTAGTTCTGGATTGGTATGTGAGATAAATTGGATACCATTAATATATATATAAAGATGAATTTATAATGTGGCTGGTGCAGAGACATTTCACAACTCATTCTGGTCAGAATTTCACTCTTATGAATTCATTGTCTCTGTTATTCATGAAAAATTTAATATGTCTTCTCCAAAATTACTGTAGCAGCTGCTACTGGGCACAAAATCCATTGCTGTTACTGCATGCTAACAGGAGTGATCATTAGTTTGCTCTAAAATTAATTTTAGAATGGGCTTTGAGAAATTTTTAGTAGTGACCTGCTTTGTCTCAAATTTTAAAATGAAATATATGTTCTATGATTTCTCATTAAGTTAAAAATTGGTGAAATGATGTATCTTTGCTCTTTTTGGAGACATTTAAAATTAACTATATTTTTTTTATTACTATTCGTAACTGTTCTTTAGTATTTTATCTATCCAAGGGAGATTGAAGGGGAATCCTCCTTCTCTGTCTTCTTGCAGCTTCCTGTAATTTCTCTGTTTTAAAGCAATGTTTTTACTGCTGTTGATGAGCCACATTCAGCCACACTACTAGCAGTGAGCATTTTGGGAGATTCTGCAACTATTATTCTCAGTGTTGACATGTAGAGAAGCAGAAGCTGATGAATAAGTGAGTCCACTCTTTTTTGACACTGATTTTGTACATCTTTACTGCTAGCAAGGGAATACCTCTAGTTAATTTTCCTATAAATCCTGTATATTTTTCTTCTGTGAGACGTTAAATCCCTAATAAAAATGGACAGCAGGAAATTTGTCTTGCTGACACCAGTCATACAAATGTACTGCAAAATGAGAGATGTAGCCAAGCAGGCTTCTGCATCCCATTCCTTCCCCCTTTGGACTAGGCATGCTTGCACCTACACGTGGGATTACCGTGTGGACTCAGATTTTCTCTGATATGCACAAGTCATACATCAGTATTTGCTGAGCCTGCACATCAGCTGAGACTCATCTACAAGCAATTAGGAAATGAACTGAGCATTAAGGAAATAAACTGAGCGAGTCTCAGTCCGAGTTTCTGCTTCAAATACAAGGTAGTCAAATAGACCTTAGTATTTGTGCCTCTTGAGAATAAGGGGTATGAATCCTTCCTGAGGCAATGGTGCAGTTATTGGCACTGACAGCAGTGAGAAACAGTGGCTGCTTTGAAAGATGTGATTTTTTTTTGAAAGGGAACTGATAGATAAGCTTGCTACAATGAAAACAGTAGCTAAAAGTCGATGTGACAGTCCTGTACCGGAAATCTAACATGGGGGAAACTAAAGGACTGACTTTCATTTCTATCATCTTTTGGTATATTCTGTAACCCACCTTCTCAGTCATCCTGCAGCATTACTTAAAATGTAGGACTGTCAGAAAATCTTTGTATGTAATAAGTATATTTTGTTATAAAACCTCAAAGTTGTAATGCAGTCATTATGTGTACCATAAAGTCTGCTGCTGGCAGGTCGGGGTAGGTCAGGGTACAAAGTGCAGAGAGCCATCAAATTCAGTCTGGAGACAAAAGAGGTACTCCTGTGAAAATCAGCATTACAAAAGGCAAATGCAGATTCCCTAAACCCTATTTAAACCCGTTTCATCCTTTTGATGAGCAATATGCTGATTCTGTGACAGCATTGTGATTCTAAATAGCAGCAATACCAGGGTGAGTGAGTGTTAGCATAATGCTGAGTCTCTAGTAATGATTCTTGGTGCTTTTGTAGCGACTCCCTGGTTCAGTCAGCCCTCCTCAACTCTCTCAGAGCTTCTTCCTAACCCCGCAGAGTTGCCAGTGTGACCCTTTGCCTTTGGGGATAGAATGCTAGAATGTGTTGGCTGGGGACAACCTTACTCTCCCTTCTCTCACCAGGCTACGTCAGGAAAAGGTGATTTAAAAAGCAGACAATACCAATGTCCGACTTTCCCTGCAGTGTTCACTGCCGGAGGAGGTCGCCCAGGACTGGGTCCTAGCCGCAGCTGATTGACTGCAGAGCAGTTTCATAGTGCAGGGAAGAAAACGGGAATCCTGTCTCACTTCCCCTCCTGTGGTGCCAGTATCTCTAGGTGTGTGGAAGATGTAATATTATTGTGAGATGGATAGTATGATATTTGAAGGGGTTGGAATAATCAATATAATGGAAGGCTTTCGTTTTATTAGTTATTTTAATGAGCACTGTAAAATGTACAATGTTATGATAAATTCCAGTCATATTAATTAAAAGGGTGTGTAAGTGAGCATAAAAGGGGTACAGATGGGGCTGGTTCTGAACTGTAATTTACATCTGAAAAACTTTGGGCTATGAAGAGGGCTCAGGAGAGGGGAAACAAAATCTATTCGAAAGAAGGATGTATCTTTAATTTAAGGTGGCAGATGAGTTGACCGTTATCTTTCAATAGTTTTAGAAGAATGTGTCAGAGATGTTATAATGATCCCTCCTATTCATGAAAAAAAAGAAATAACCTGAAACAGAAAAGTGAGGCTGAAACCGAGCTGAAACAAAGCAAGTTTTTTATTATTTCCTTGCATTGTTTTCAAATCTACTCACAGACTTCTTATTTTTGCATCTTATTACATTAGGCTTGCTTATGCTTTACTGTCCTTTTTCCAGTAGAAATAGCTTGGCTGGTTACACACAAGATATCCTGGAAAACAGTGGATTGCACTGACTGTGCCTGGCAAACATATCAGGGCAAACCTACTGATCCTCAACAAACGAGTTTAACATTGCCAGCAGTCTTATTAAAGAGCTGGAAGAGGCAGGATGTGGGCAGTAGTGACAGGTTTGTGAGTGCAAGGCTCCACTCTGTGAAACCTGTTGTCAGGCAACAGTGTGTGACATGGACTTGTTGGCAAACACCTTCATAATTAGGAAGAATGGGAATATATTCAGGTAGCCTGTCTGCTGTTGGGATTCTGACTTTCAGGCTGCCTTTCTACACGTTCAGTGATACCTCCTCTTCTCAAACTGATTGCAGGCAGCTTTTCTGGCTTTTGCCTGTTGCACATGCTGGGATGAATGGTTAGAAAGCAAGGCTCCAAGCATGGCAATGCCTGGTTTTTAAAATTCACCAAAGCCTTGGATGAGGATTGCATTTTTGTGTGTCAGAAATTCAGAGGCATCTTTGCTACCAGAAGAGACTGAAAGAGAAAAGAGTATGTTTACTAAAGACAGAGAATTTTAGTAATAGAAAAGGTTTACAGAAACACAAAGTAATAAAACACATTATAATGCTTAATGTTTAGGAAAGAGGTGAAAAACAGGCATAACATTAAATCTCTCAAGTTAGGTTCTTATCATTAAGGCAGAGTTCCTTAAAGTAGGCAAAAATAACTCCATCTTGACTTTAAAAAAAAGGTGACTCTGGAAAAGAGAAGGATCTCTGTGTGAAAGAGATGTGTGTGAAAGTTCAGATTAATCTTCCGTGCCATCCCAGATTATCTTAATTCACTCTTGTTTGCTTCCACCTTTAAAAATCTTCCTGCCTTGTTTCTTATGATTAATATTTAATATCACCTTCTTTCATTCCATTCTCCTCCCAAAGGTACTTTAATTAGCATTTCTTTTGTGTACTGTCTGTCGCAGCTACAGCTTTCTGATGAGGCAGGGCTGAAGTAATAATAGTGAATAATAAAAAAAAATAAAAAATAAAGAAAATTAAATGCATGGGATATTTATATTTTATATATATATAGACACACACACTTGTTATACATGTATTATACCAAGGGCATAAAAGCCAGAAGTATAAACACTTTTGGTGAACAAGAATTCGGTTGTGTAATCTGAGTAACTTTTCCCAGTTTTCAATGCACTCTTGATTTCTCTTGATTTTACGCTCTCTTTTGGGCAACCTCACTTTTAGCAGTTATCCAACCCTGAGAAGGATAAAATGGCAAACAGTTTAGAGTGTTTAGCATGCACAGGTAACCTTCATGACAAAAGAAAGCTCCCAGATGAAAAAAAATTAAACCTTGGGCCAAAACCTAAATTAATAGGAAATTATACAAATAACAACGATTAGTAAGGTGCTGCATAGTGACATCATGAAGAGGGAACCCCAAAAAAATCAATTTAATCTAATTCCAGTTTGAGGAATATAAAACTCTGAATGGTCAAGAACATTCAGAACAGAACTACAGGGCAACTAAAATGTATTGCATACTCTGCATTTCCTTATTTTAGCATGATCACTCCTTTTTAAAATTTAAATCAAAGATTTATCAGATTTTGTTGTGCTTTGTTTCAGGATTGTTCTAGCATTATTTAATATATTTTAATTTCAGATTACTATTTACTCTCACTCTAAACTTCATTAAAGCCTATTTTTTGTCTTACTGGGAAAGCAAATGGAATTCATTATGCATAATAGGAAGACTTCCCCACACAGAGCTATTTTGGATTTTACAGTTAGTTTCCCTTGAATTAGAGGAGAAAAATACACATTAGACAGTAATCTAAAAAGGACTATTTACAAATGTTGGTTTGCTAGGAACTATTGTAGAAGAAATCACGAAACACATGTATGATAATTTATACAATTTAATTTTTAATGTCCAATCCTTAAGAGACATGAGCAGTAGGCACTGAACAGTGAAGTCAAGAGACTAATCAGAGCATATGAAATTAATGAAGTACATAAAAATTTTGTGAATTGGGGCTTTAGGAAAGAAAGAAAAGTATATACTGTAAATTAATGCTTTCGCAAGACAAATTCGTGCATTCTGGACTGGGAATCATGTCTGTAAGTTTGGATGACACGAGTGCAGCTGACTGTCCAACATGCTGCTGGTGATTTAATCCTGTCCTGTGTATAGGACAATGAAGCATCAATTGTCCATCTCAATCCACCCATTGATGAAGAAGCTGTTCCAAAGGCCCAGAAGGCAGAGGCACGTGTCAAACCAGGGCAAGGCTTCAAACCTATAGATTCAGCATGGTTGTTAACTTCCTTTGGCTCCATGTGTACTGAATTCAGCAACACAGGGCATCTTTTTGTTATGATGCAGGGAAACATAATGCCTTTAGTTATTGGGTAACAGATGTTTAGTAATTAAAGCAGCCCATTTCAAAAGCAATCATAAAATCACAGGGAGATGAAATTTGAATACATTTGAATTCCTACAGGATTCCATATGTGCTTTTTGTCCATGTGTTTACATTTTTAGTAATTTGGTAAAGCTGAGCACTGGATATTAAATGATTTGTTATTGATAAAAATATGTATGATTCCTAATGTACAACACTTATTTAACTGGAAAAAGTAAGACTCACAGAAAAAGGTATGAGATGTCAAAAAGTGAAGAATAGACTTGACGGTGTAGATTTAATCATCCCTTTTGTTCTCCATGTGGACTGTCTAACCACAGGAGTGCTTCTGCTCCATGACTACTTTTCTCTTAGCCGTGAAATTTTCCTGGTTTGTTTCAGCTGCAGTTTTTGTCTCTGCACATGCCCAGAACTACTTTGGTCTGAACAGCTATCCTCTGCCTGTACCAAGTAGGGAAATAAAGACAAAGCATCCCTGTATTTTGGGTCCCCCTGATTAGGGAGATTCACAACAAGCATAATTTATCTGTCTTTTGATCAAATGGAGTTATGATGTCCTCCTTCTCTCCACAAAAACTGAGCTTGGAGCTGTTAGCCACCCACTTTTGCTGGCCCACAGTTTTTGCCTGTGTGTTGCTTTGAGAGCCATTTTTTGTCTGTGCATTCCTCTGTCCCACTGACTCTTCTGTCCCCTTCTGTCCACACACAATATCTCAAGCAGTGTCTGGCCTGGCACAGCTTTCTCCTGGGGAAGGAGCCTGAGAGGCAAATTGGATCTAGCTGGTCTTGCTTACGGTATAGTGAACCATAGAAAGTTGAATAAATAGTGAACTGTTGCACGAAAATCTCAGTATTATCAGTATGTCTGCTACTAACAGTGTTTTGAAAACAGGAGTATGTACCGGACTATTTGCAGTCCTGTTTCATGTGCTTAAGCTCCGAGTAAATAAAAACTGAGATACGTGTTTGAATTTTGTGATTCCCTTTTGCTGGTTTTGGGTGTCTGAAAGTTCACCCTAAAGGATTTGCTGATCATCTCTCTGAAAAGCATGCCTTTTTCTTACTGATAGAGAGAGTTTCTAGAAACTCAGCTTTTGGATTTTTCTTCGGATCACAGAGTTCTAAAATGTAGTCACTTAGTTGCTTGTTTTCTATGTAGTTAAGTCCATTCTTGAATTTTAACCCTACATATCCAAACAAAACCACATTTGATTAACTAGAAATCATAAATGTTGCTTCAATTGCAAGTGCAAAACATAATATTTATGAGGGAACCTTTGTGAAAACACACATTTTCCTAATTTTTTAAAAATTTACTTCTGAACAGATTTTGAAAATTCCTGAATATTTATTTTGGTGAACTATGATATAAAACTTTTATGCAGTTGGGCTTTTGCAAACTAAAATGTCAAGAAAAAATATTTAGAAGACCATAACCTCTAAACAAATATCCATCTTTTGAAGAGTGCAGTCTGGTCTGAACAGATAGATACATCTCTGTCCTTTTTAAATTTCATTTTAAACCTATTAAGCTTATTTATAGTTCCATGTCATGAGGATTTTTTTCCATAATACCTTCCTTTACATTTAATAATAAAAAGTTTTCCACTCAAACATGTGTTGTGGTTTAACCCAACACATGGCCAGCAGCCAAGCTCCATGCAGCCACTCGCTCACTCTCCCACCAGCAGGACCAGGCAGAGAATCAGAAGAGTGGAACTTGTGGGCTGAGATAAAGACAGTTTAATAAGGAGACCAAATGCCACACACACAAGCAGTGAAAAACAAGGAATTAATTCACTGCATCCCATGGGCAGGCGGGTGTTCAGCCACCTCCGGGAGAGAGGGCTTCATCACATGTAATGGTGACTTGTGAAGACAAATTCCAACACTCTAAATGTACACCCTTCCTCCTTCTTCCTCCCTTTTTGTATACTGAGCATGATGTCCTGTGGTCTGGAATATCCCTTTGGTCAGTTGGGGTCACCTGTCCTGGCTGTGTCTCCTCCCAGCCTCCCATGCACCAAAAACTTCCTCCCCAGCGTGGTTGTATGAAGAGCCTTGGCTCTGTGGAAGCCCTGCTCAACAATAAAAAAATATCTTTACATTAGTGGCCCTGTGTTCAGCACAAATCCAAAACATGGCCCCCTAAGAGCTACAGTGAAGAAAATCATCTCTACCTCAGCTGAAACCAGCACAGCGTGCTCCGGCATTCAAGTATGAAGTATGAAGAAACACAGGGACTAATCACTCACAAATTCACTGTCATGCCAATAAAGGTTCGTTAAGCCATTAGCAACCTACAGATTGGCACCTGGCATTCTTCCTATTCATTTGACAGGGGATCCACAGTGGGATGCAAGACTATAAATTGGCAGCAATCAGAAGCCTATTCTCTCTGTAAATTATGGTATCCACTGAGTAGCAGGTACTGCTGACGTTCTCTGGTTATTGTTATAAGTCACTGATTAAAAAGAAATATTGCTGTAACGGCGGAAGATCCTAGTCTATTCTTGTGAAATAAAGAGAGAACAAGAATAGAATATTTTCTATGCAATTTGCTTTTGATTTCCTCTCCAGTGTAATTATTTTGCTTCATATTGATTTCCAATAATATTTCAGTACAAAGGAGAAACTTTTCTGTATCTATCTTTCAATATCACTTACTTTAAAATGTTGTAATTTCAATCACAAATTATGAAAGAAATTAAGGTGGGGAGCTACAGAAATCAATAGAGAATAACATTTTCTGGTTTTTTTTTTCTTTATTATGAGCAAACCTTTATAGCAATAATACAGTTCTTTACAAAAATGAACTTAAGTAAGTCCTTAAAAACGTTTTCAAATTTTTATTTCAACCTAAGAAGCATTTTTCTACCGGGGCATACTCTTAAATTGCTACACTGGAGCATTAAATAAAATTGAATACTTAAGCATACGACTGGTAAAAGACCTTATTCTGAGATCTTGCAACATACAGACTTTATTTTATGACTTTCAAATTAGTTTCAATTTGAGAAGAACATTCCTTCAAAACTTCTAAAAAGTGGAGGTTGTTTGGAGGTTTTGTGGAGTGGGGTAACTAAGTAGAGTATCTTTCTCTAGAACCATTGAAGGCATAACTAAATGAATATAATCAGAGCCACTAAGTGCAGCAAAACATTTTTTAAATTTCTATTTCATATATCTTTAGGGGTTTTTTTGTTATTCTGCTCTTTTTTAACATGGGTGCTTGCCAGATTCTGCACCTGTGGTGGGGCAGCCCTGGTTGTGAATATAGACTGGGGAATGAGAGGCTGGAGAGCAGTGCCACAGAAAGGGACCTGGGGGTCCTGGTCAATGGGCAGTTGAACCTGAGCCAGCAGTGCCCTGGAGCCAGGAGGGCCAACCCTGTCCTGGGGGCATCAGGCCCAGCATGGCCAGCCGGGCCAGGGAGGGGATTGTCCCCTCTGCTCTGAGCTGGGGCGGCCTCACCTCCAGTGCTGGGGGCAGGTCTGGGTGCCACAATGTGAAAAAGGTGTTGAATGAGTAGAGAGTATGCAAAGGAGGCTACAAGGATGCTGAAGTTATGGAGGTGAAGCTCTGTGAGGAGTGGCTGTTCCACTTGGTCTGTTCAGCCTGGAGAAGAGGAGGCTGAGGGGAGACCTCACTGCAGTTACAGGTTCCTCGTGAGGAGAAGAGGAGGCGCAGGCACTGATCTCTTCTCTCTGGTGATCAATGACAGGACCCAAGGAACTGGCCTGAAGTTCTGTCAGGGGAAGTTTAGGTTGGATATCAGGAAAAGTTTCTTCACCCAGAGGGTGGTGGGACACTGGAACAGCTCCCCAGGGAAGTGGTCACAGCACCAGCCTGACAGAGTTCAAGAAGCACTTGAGCAATGCTCTCAGGCACATGGTGTGACTCTTGGGATGTCCTGTGCAGGGCCAGCAGTTGGACTCCATGATCCTTGTGGGTCCTTTCCAGCTCAGCATATTCTATGATTCTTTGCTTCTGTCTGAATCCTAGTACCTTTCTCAGTAAAAACACAAATATATCTGAGAAAGAAACAGGTTTATTTATATAGTGCCTAATGGTTTTTCTTCCTCAGTAGAAATTCAAAACACTAAGTGTATATGCTGCTTATTATTTCAGTCATCTCTCTATTCTCTGAGACGTGAGTTGTAGGATTCTTTTTTTCAGTGCTCTGAGGTATCATCCTAACTCAGTCTGCAAGGCTTTTTAGCTGTTAAAACCTTTCGCACTTCAGATTGACAGTGAACAAACTCTATAGCTACAACTGAAATTAGTAGAAAGCTTATATGTCATAATGTATAGAAAACTGATTCTTCTCAATTATTGTTAATTGCAGCCTTTACAGTAGTAGGCTTTTACAGTGGAGGAACTGAAGGTTGCAAGAATACAGTCAATAAATCTAAGGAATGGCTAATTTAGCTTGTGGTTCTGTGTGAATTGCATCCAAGAATGGAGGTGGAAATGCGAGTAGTTAAGGTGAAAATCACAATATTTCTAAATGTCCTCCTTTGAACAAGGGTTTTAAGCATATGCAAAAGGTTCAAGGTAGAATTCAGTCAGCCAGGAACCACATACTGCTTTCTTACTGTGTTTCTTTCTGATGACTCTCTACTACAGTGCAGTGTATATGTGACCTTGAAGCAGCACAGTCATTTTACAGGGCAATGAGATGGTTAGAGGAGGTAATTTTTCACACCATGCACTTTTTAGGGTTTTGATTACATTTGGGCTCAAAAGACAAACACAACAGCTGTAGCACTAAATCCTTGAGTTAGGTTCTGTGCTCCAGATTTTAGTAATCACAACTATTGCTGACATAAAATGGTAGTTTTTTCCAGACTTCCACATTTACCAATTGACAGTACAGAAAATATGCCTTTATGTGTTCTGCAAGCTGTAAGTATCTGTGTGAAATTTGAACTGCTGCTTTGTTTCTTAGTTTGCCAAAGGGACATCCTATAAGAGGGTACCAACTATCAAACATTTTAATAATGGTCATCTGAACTTCACTGGCTTCTCAGTTCCTATACAGGATGAACATTAGACTTTTGCTTTCGAGCCTCTCCCTAAAAATCCTATGGATCACATATTTAGAATTATATAAGTTGGACAGAAAAGGACAGATGTAAAGTCCAAATATATATATAGTTCTGATGTTTCTGGATTAGTCCTTTCTGGACACGCGGCGGCGTGAGGAACCAGCCCTCGCCCAGATTCGTGAGGGTAGATACCCTCCGTCGTCCCGTCCAGCTACTTGGGAGCCCCAAGCGCCACAGGGAGCGGCCAGGCAGACAGAGCCTCTGACTGTGCGTTGCGGCAGCCAGGGGAGTGGATTCCCAGCCAGAAGGGTGGCAGTTGCGTGCCGAGAAGAAGCGTAGGCAACGAGGGAGGCGAGAGACCGAGTATGGCTCGACAGAGATGTTTATTCCGAGGAGTCAGGGACCCGATCCCGAGAGAGAGAGAGCTCTCTGGGGGCTGCAGGGTCCTTTTAAGGGGGGGAGGAACAAGGGGTGGATATATCTGAGGGCCAATGGGAACACAACACATAACAGTCAATCAAACAAAAGTCCAACAGGGAAGGGGACAGTAGGTGGAGTGGGTACAGCAATCTAATGGGGAACCAAACTGGGGAGATTTTTCCAGAACAGGGAAGGCTCAGGGGAGGATTGACATTTTGATGGACAGGGAAAAAGTGGGGAGCACAGGAAAAAGGGGCGGGAGACCAAACCACTTAACAAGGTAGGGGAAAGGGGCTAAACCATATAAAATACATAAAATATAAAGATTAAACCATATAAAATACATAAAATATAAAAACTGGTCCGCGCACCGCAACATTCCTTATCTCTTTCTCTTAACTTAGGCACTTTTAGTGTGGAGTTCTCTTTGGCTTCTCCCTGATTTATTAGCTTTATGTACCAGCTACGTGTCAGATGTACTGTTTGAGCAAATGAGAATGTGTGGCACTGGGTATCACTGGGGAAGTTTGAGGCGCTGTAGTTGTAGCTCATCACTGCAGCCCAAACCTGCCATGTGGCTCTGTGTGGACATGGACTCATTGGTATGACTCAGAACTGAGAGTGCCTCTTCTGTCAGGTGATGTGGGTTGCTCCTTCTCCTTGCTGACATAAAGATTGAATTCATAGAGTTAAAAGATCAATCTGGCTAGGAGGACCTCAGAAGGTCCAATAGTGTAATATCATGCTGACTTTGTAGAGGAATCAGACAACTCGAATATTGAACTAAGGCAGGTTCTATTGTTGTAGTGCAAAAACAGACCAAGCAAAGCAGAGGAATTCCTGTGGAGAGAAACTGATAATTTCACTTCAAAGCCAAATTAAACCCTCATCTTGTATGTCAGTCTTTTGCTTTCCATAAACTATAAACCAGAGGTGATTATACCAGGTACAATGTGATTTTGTCCTCGCCATGCTGGCCTATAACACACTGTGGCAATCCATATCTGTAAAAAACTAAGTAAAACATAAATAAAGCGAAATTTGCTTTGCGTTGGTTTTGTGTTGGTTGCTCCAGCTTTGGCATAATAACTTGTCTATTCTAGTGACTGACTGGTATCAGAGAAGAGCAGGCAGAGGGTCTAACAAACATCACATCCTGTGTTCCCCAGATCCTCAAATGCTTCACTGGTAACACCGTGTAGGTTCATCCTACGTAAGGTTGGTGTGTATATTTAGCTGTTTGTAAGCTTGGTGATATTGAATGCAGAACTGTTTGTGCTTCAAGTTTGTCTCTTTGGTTGCGCATTTCTTTCAGATGAACAGTTATAAATCTGTCATTTCAGTCCCCTGTGTCCCTGTATGGTTTTTGCATTTCAGATACTGAACTTTGAAATCAAGTGAAGTCTACATTGCTGCAATCTTCAGCTGCCCAAGTCTGACAGCCTTATCTCAAAGCAAATACGTGGAGATGTTTTCCTTTGCTTTTTCTGAGGTGGTTTAAGAAGGTGTGAGCCACAGTTTCCAAGTCTAATAGCTCTTTCCTTCCATGCTGGCTTTATACACATGGTCTGTTCTTCTTGGGGTGATAATGTGTTCATTGCTCATTTTTCAATTGGTTTTCGTTGTTGGCATATTGGTAGTGGTGGTTATTGTTGTAACTGATACGGGAAAATGAAGGTGTTAGCCAGAATGCACTGAAGTTGCAAGCATCCAGAAACAGCTGTAGGATATGAATGAGTAGAAGCAGGATGATTTCCAGGAGGCTGTGCTTGTGCAGTCAGAGCAGCCCTAAGAGATTATGTCTCATGTCTGGACCTGTCTGTGGGCAATTTGCTCTCCTTGCTGGACCTCCAGGGCCATCAGTTACCAGGGAGACTAATAAAGATTCCAGAATGTATTAAAAACAATTTAGTTAAAACAAGACCCTTATTAGTGTCATTAGGACACTTAACAGTTGTCTTTTGGTTGCACCTTTTTTTGTAGTCACTACTGACCGAAGACTCCTTGTCTGCACAAAGAATACACAGCAGGCAAGTGTGAAAGTTAGTATTTGGGCCCCCTTGTCAGAAACGAACAAAGATGAAAATAGTTGTTGTGTTATATTATGAAATGTGACAAGTTTGCCCTTTGCCAAGTGTGAAAGAATTCCTTGCAGATTGGTAGTTTGGGAGCCAACATGTGAGATAATTTCTAGCTGTTACTGTCAGACCTTTCATATCATAGAAAAATGTGAAAACCTAGAAAAGAATGAAAAAGGCTTGAAAACCAGTGTATATAAACTGCTTGGAGTACCATTAGGGAAAATACAATTCATTTCAAGAATGCAGCATTTCAGCCAAGTCAGATTTTGGGAAACAAGTAATGAGAAATGAAAACATCTTTGAGCTAGGTGCACAGGCATAGTTATTTTCTTTGAAGACTTATGGCAACTAACCAATATGTGAAAATGTTCATCTTTGTTTTATGTAGTGCACGGGTTAATATGAGGACTTGGTAACCAGCACGTTGCAACCAATGCAGTAAGTGCTGAATAGAAGTGTAAGGTGATACTTGAAGAGTTTACCCAAACTGAAACATTCGTGTAGCGTGCACACTTTTTATATTCCTGTTTGTGTGGGAGACTCATGTGACAGGACCCTGTATGCTGCTTTCCCACAGTGATCATGACTATTTGAACAATACAGATAATCTCTCCAGACCTCTTGTATCAGTTTCTCAGTCACAAATTCTTAGCAGAGTAGGAGGGGCTTCACACTTCTGCCTCTCCAGAAGCTCAGTTTTCTGGATGTGTCTCTCTGTGGTGATTCCATTCCTGAGCTGACAAGAAAAATAAAACCTAAACCCTATTCCATCCCCTCCAATAGGAGGTGTCATTCTGTCCATCTGTGCAAGGAGTCGTAAGTCTTTGGAAACTTCATGAATTGTATTACAAAAAAAAAAAAGAAAAAGAAATTGAGAGGTGAGTGTGTGCATTGTGAAGTAGAAAAGAACCATTAATAAGTTTAATATGTTATTCTCAGTTGGTTTTGGCAGACCATAAAAGACTGTGACTGAATGCAGATACTGTTGCAAAATGTGTGACATGAATACACCAAGATCCAAGTAAACCTCTGTCTAGTTTAAAACTCCTGTAAAAGAGGAGAGGGGAATGATTTCATTTGTGGATGGGGTTTCTCCATGGCTCTTCACATCTCTTGACTATCTCTGAGATGATGATCCTCTGACAGAGGATGCTGGTATCAGTAGTCTGATGTGTGTTGATAGTTTGGAGTTTACCATACATCAGGATGTGTCTCAACCAGAAAGGGTTTCACAGCACACCAGTTTTAATGTGCTGTAAAATGGCATATATAGATAAATAGAATTAAAAAAACCCAACTTAATTATGTGGATGTTTTAAGTGCCAAGGTAGAACAGCAGAGACTTGGCTCTGCTCCCGTGAAACTTATGGAAATGTGGGACTGGAAATCTTTCTGGATGTAATAGTTTGTTCAGATTTAATTAAATACAGGTAAATGTTGTAAAGGCACCATGAGGGCCAGCTGGTCCCAGCTGCTGTGTGGGCCACTGGGAGCATGGGGGCCACTCCAGGGCAGCTGGACAGGGCCTGGCAACCAGGGCCTGTCCCACTGCCCCAGCTGGATGTCAATGCTGTATTTTCTAATTCAGAAAATTTCATTGATGATTTTATGATGCTGTTCCTACCACTAGTTTTACTGCAGGCTCTTTGCATCAGATTTAGCAATTGTGTGGCTGCAGAGTAAGTCAGTTCAGCAAACTGATCCAAAAGAAAGTACACCACCCTCTAGAATCAACAGCTAAATTCTGTGTCATCTCCCCAAACCAATTCTCCTTCCTGTGAATGCATGATGCAGAGAAAGAAAGGAAACATTCAGGTGTCTTGGTGCCACTGACTTGATTTTTAAACTAAGCTAAAATTGGGGCTGCCATTGGTTGCTCTTCTTTCTGTCTGGCTCTGCTTCTGTCCTATCCTTTTGTCCTCCCATGTTCATGCTCATCTTGGAGAGAGGGAGGGAGATGAACCATCTGGAAACTGCCTTTCATCAGGTTGGTCTTCAGCTGGTTTAACTCTCCATCCCAGCTCATGGCAGTGTGACAAGTGGCACTGCTGTGCAAAGATGAGGACAGGAGTGTGTGAATGAATGCATGAACAAGAGGGAAGCAGCTCTGGTTTTGACAATGGAACCTGTCACAGATCACACGCTGGGAAAGGTGGTGCCCGACCCACATATGTCAAATGGTGAAATATTCCTGGAACCACACATTTTCC
The DNA here is from genome assembly GCA_013397915.1 of Daphoenositta chrysoptera. NCBI lineage: Eukaryota > Metazoa > Chordata > Aves > Passeriformes > Daphoenositta > Daphoenositta chrysoptera. The sequence continues at coordinate 858,363 of VZRO01002270.1, forward strand.
TCATAGTTTCGGTCGCTCATCTGTCTCATACACAACTCTTTTGGATAAATGCATGGATCAGTAATGCCCCTAGTTTGTTCTATACTGCCTAAGTTTGCTTCCTTATGCACCACACACCCTGGGAGTTCCAGGGGACACACAGGACCTAACAGCCAGTGGTCCACAGCTGGTAATTAGTACCATTTAGCAGCTGCTGAGCAGGATAGTATTCTGTTACCCTGGAAGATCTCTAATATAAATCGTCAGGAGTTGCTTACAAGGCTTCTAAACCAGCTGGCATTAACTTGCTCTGCATGTTGTGAGAGTTAAAGGGGGACTGAGTCTTGCTTCATAAGGAATATAAGTCAGCAGTAATTTGATTTATGCCAATTAAGTACTGTTGGCATAGGATCAACATAAATGTTGGTGAAACAGAGGGGGTATACAGTCTGTTCAGATGAAAATTTGTTTTGTATGCAAATTCTGTAACTGTTACAATTAAGTAGAAGCATGGGTATGACAATGGTTTTCAAATTAAGATATTGACCACAGAATGAGTTATTTTGCTGATGTGTGTTTTAGTGTTTATCACTTAATGACTATAGGACTGGAAATTTGCAAATTCTGAAATAAATTTAACCTATTTAGTAAAATGCTGTAAGATCTGAAGTTTTTATTCAGTACAAACACTTGAATGTACAATCATGTGTTTCTGTAGCTGAAAAGTTGGCCTAAAAATTATACTGGTAATTTATAGAGCTTTCAAACATATCTCTAAGGTGAGCCTAGTGGGTTGTGAGCTTTTGTAATACTTGGCTGTAGCCTGATGATAAAGTTCTTGCTGGTTTTAGTCACCTTTGTCAGGAAGTCCAGGAGAATCCATACATGGGAGACAGTTAAAATATAGGTAAAAAATGAAATAGACGACCTAAATGCTAAGATACTTCATTCCTTTTTTTTTTTTTTTTTTAACCTTGAAATAAATAAATCTCATTAACGAGCTGGAAATGAAAGTTTTAAGAAAAGCTATACTTAGGAATGACGGTTCTAAAAAAAATAAAAAGAGAGAGGGAGAGAGAGAGAAATCAGATCATTCAGATAACCATCTGTAGCTATTAGGCAAGGTGACCCAGTAACTAGTAAGTCTTGTTACTTTGAAATAATTTCAGAGTCTACACTGCTCTTCCATGTGCATATCTATCATGTCAGGGTTGAAAACTGATGCTTTGCCTTCCACATCACAACTTAACTCAGGAGTGTCACATTTGACTGCTGCCCATTGTCGCTTTTGTGTAAGCTGGTAGGTTAATTTGTCACTGCTTGGGCATTGTAAGAGGCACACATTAGAATTTTTTAGGCCACTGCGTTTGTGGACTTAATAATTTCCACTGGAGACACAGACTGCATTATATTTAATGTATATAGAAATGAAAGAGGGGGAATTTACCTGAGAAAAAGTTTAAAATTTAGCAGTTCTTGAATAACTGTAGCCCTAACTCATAAATTATTCTGGCTATGTCTACAATG
>VZRO01002270.1:860688-961910 GCA_013397915.1 Daphoenositta chrysoptera
TTTTTAACCTTGAAATAAATAAATCTCATTAACGAGCTGGAAATGAAAGTTTTAAGAAAAGCTATACTTAAGTTTTCTGTATGATCAACTACTTTCCCCTAAGGTTAATTTCAGAGAGTTAAACTTTTGGTAAATATTACAAAGCTTTGTTTTTATTGTAATTTTATCTCACTAACAGACCTTCTGGATTCAGTCAGGTCTGTGCTACCAGTTTTTCTTGACACAGCTATTTTGTCCTCAGAAGTAGCTGTGCTGGCAAAACCCTGGCTGTGATGATAGACCCAGTATTTTTAGCTAAGCATGTGTTATTTTGTTAGGTGGTGTTGAAGGATTTTACCAACATCTCTGTTACACACACAGGTCATAGGTGCAGTGAGATAAAAACACAGCTTTATTAGCGACTAGGACCTTAGCACAACAGTTCTCTCCCTCTGGCCTGGCCAAAGCTCTAAATGGAGGCAAAACCAGGGGTCACCACGATTGCTTTTTGACCCTGGGTGTGCCTCTTGCAGCAATGTCTTTGGGCCATAGAACTGAATGGCTACTTCCAGTCTTCTCAAAACTACTGTGATTTGCACCACTATTTTTCCACATCGCTTTAGAAATTGTCAGTGCATGCATTTGCAAGTAAATGATGTAAATTAGTTCTTTTTATTTGAAAGAGTAACTGTAAAGCAGAAGAGAGTTGGACACCATGGACTGAAAAAGAAAGAAAATAAGACTTTAGGAATGACGGTTCTAAAAAAATAAAAAGAGAGAGGGAGAGAGAGAGAAATCAGATCATTCAGATAACCATCTGTAGCTATTAGGCAAGGTGACCCAGTAACTAGTAAGTCTTGTTACTTTGAAATAATTTCAGAGTCTACACTGCTCTTCCATGTGCATATCTATCATGTCAGGGTTGAAAACTGATGCTTTGCCTTCCACATCACAACTTAACTCAGGAGTGTCACATTTGACTGCTGCCCATTGTCACTTTTATGTAAGCTGGTAGGTTAATTTGTCACTGCTTGGGCATTGTAAGAGGCACACATTAGAATTTTTTAGGCCACTGCGTTTGTGGACTTAATAATTTCCACTGGAGACACAGACTGCATTATATTTAATGTATATAGAAATGAAAGAGGGGGAATTTACCTGAGAAAAAGTTTAAAATTTAGCAGTTCTTGAATAACTGTAGCCCTAACTCATAAATTATTCTGGCTATGTCTACAATGGTAGAAATGTCTGTCCCATGAGAGAACTGTGACTCTCCTCATGGATCTCACTGGAGTTTGGCTTAGTGACCATGTGGCCCAGAGACACAACCTTTATTTTCCATATGGAAAATGTTTTCCAGTTCAAGATACCTCAGAGAGCAGGAGGGCTGTGCCCTCAGCCTCCAGAGTGATAGTGCATGGCAGGAAGCTGTCAGGGCTGGTGAATGCCAGGGCAGGGACACACAGCAGCTGATGGTGCAAGGCCTGGCAGGAAAGCAGCAGAGGACTAGGTGGAAAGAATGGGACTTACCTTGTCACAGGCTTTCCTGTGCTGCTGCTTGAAATTCTCTCCCACACTGGAGTCATCAAGATCCTCAGCTGTTTCCAAGGCTGGGGTCTGACTGATTTCTCCACAAAGAGAATATAGGAAAAATTACCACGTATTTTGATCTTCAGCATTAAAGCTGGGAGAGATGTTGAGTGGGGCTGTGGGACTACCTCTCTCAGTCTGTTTCATTGGTGGCTTGGTTTGTTTCTTTTAAAGATAATGTGTTGAATGGAGCACAGAAACCAACCTGACATTTCACATTGTGCTTTTAATTTCAGAAGAGAATCAATGACCCAATTGCTTTGGGGTCATGGTATTATGATTCCTGGCTACCTGAAAAAGATTATAAACTGTGGGAACTCTGACAGGGAGGATGGAAACATCAGCCCTGACCTTATCAGTGCTTTGTTCAAACAGTGGGCAGTATAGCTTGGGTATGCAAAGCTAACACTCTCAAATTCAACCAGTATGGAAAGAGTAATTTCCCTCTCTTCATTTCTGAAGTCTGTGAATTGCACACTTAACTGGCTAAATGTGCATATTTTGTTTATGGTTTGCTGCCTTTAATCTTTGTGCAGCAAATATGGGAATTTATTTCCAAGAGTTCTGAAAATGAGGAGATCTGAACAAGTCTGATGGATGTTGCCAATGAACTCTGGAAATATTTCATGTAAAAAGCAGTAGGATTACAAATCAGTTGTTTGCAAAGCCCATTAAGGGCATGACTGCTCTCAATAACCACTGTAATTGACGAACTTACTCTGAAGGAAAGCCTGAGCTATTGCACTAGGGATAGTGTGGTTACAGTATTGCTGCAGTAAGTGTCTTTTTTAGGTAAACAAGACACCTTAAAAGAATGAATAAATTGCCAACACTGGTACTTGGATTTTAAAATTTAATTTTAAACTAGTCATAGTAAAGGCATGAGGTGAATATTTTTTCTAAGACTACGTTAACCAAACATTTATGACATCTTGCATTATTTCATTTGCTGTTCTGATTAAGAAATTACCAGAGACTAGCATTCATCTGTTCTCACAGGTAGCTGAGTTGTGTAACAGGTTTCTCATAAGCACCTTTGGTACAAGCTGAAAAGTATGGAGCAGCCGCTGAGGAATGAGAAAAAAGAACTAAAGAGGTATGAAGGTGGAGAGAATTCTAAGTGATTAATCTGTACAGAGTTTAAGATGCCAGTGGTGGACCAAATATTTGAGTGTGGAGGAACTAACTGGCACTTAAGTGGTGGAAGTGGAAGAGGTGGAAGGATGCTATTACACATCTCTCAGTATCACTTCTGTTGTGATTCAATTTCATGGTCAGTTTATGCCCAAACTGCTTTCAGCTATTGGTGCAAAGTGGTGGCTACGCCACTCTCCGTATTCATATCCATTATCCAGTGCCACATTCCCAGATCCTTGATCTAGTTGGAAACTAATCTTTGCTGTGTGCCAGGTGACAAAAATGTGCAGCCTGGGGTAGGAGGAGAATGTGATAATCCATTCCAGAATCAGCATCATTTTAGCTAGGCTTCTGCAGCAGTAAGTCATGTTTATGCATATAATGATCAAGTAAAGCCTTCCAGCTGGAGATATTCCTACTAAACTACAGAGAACAAAAATAGATGTTAACAGGAACAAAGTTTACACTTGCTGACTGCTTTTCCCCAGAGGAACAGTTAATAGGAGCATACACTGGAACTCTATATACAGCACAGTAGATGGCCAACTGTCAGGTTTTACATATGTTCAGCACTTTATTTTTGTCTGTTCTGTTACTACTAAAACTGAGTTTGCTGTGAGTGCAACATTGCCCAGCTTCTAAGTTTGTGTTACCATCAGTAGCAGATTCCTGGTGAGTTATTGTTAGCCCTGGGCCCTCTGAATTTACCTTTCAGACTCTGCTGTGGCTTCAGATCAGTACTCCTTTTGTCTGCAGCATACATAAGGTCATAGATAGCTCTGTATGCCAGCGTAGCTAGATTATATTCAGCACAGCACAGTGTAAGTGCTGTCATGTGTATCAAAATTCTTAATGCATTACACACCACAGTTACACAAAGCTAAACAAAACTAAAATGTGTTAGGTAATTGTCACCTTGTCATCAGCCAGTTGCTATAACAACTAAAACAAAGCTCAAAGCAAGCCAAGACAAGCCCAGAAAAAGTAAAGCCTTACAGCCCTAGTACCACAGCCAAAGTTAGGACAAGACCTGTGCCTGGTAACAGGCACAGAAATAAAGACTGTTCTGCATTATAAGACTATATAATAAGTCATAATCGAGTCAATACAATCAGTGGAAACTGAAAAGATATTCAGCTCTCTGGAATAATTTGGTTAAAATTGTAACATGAAGCATACGTAAAAAGGTCTGTTGATTATTATCTTTTTTTTCTGATGAGACTTCAATGCATCCAATGTTTCCTAAAACAGCTTTATTAGATACAAAATTAGGTATGAAATTCTGTTCTAAGTAGTCCAAAATTTTGGTGTGTCAAATCTAAAAGATGTCAGAGAACGGATGGACCTGTTTATACACACACAGGAAGGGCTTCAGAGTTTGCTGAAAGGTTTTTACTCTGTGTTTTTGGTTTTTTCATGTAAATGTCAGCTTCCTGCCTTTAAGTCGTTTTTCAGTCTCATCTTTCCTGTAAACTTTTCTTACATGAAAGATTGCAAGTAAAACAAGTTTTAAAAGAAAGTCTTGTGAAAGCTTCCTTAAAATTGCAATTATTAAGTGATACATAGCATTTCTTGGCTAAAGTTTTGTATTAATTTCTGTCCTCATTAGGGCAATTAATCCCAAATTACTAGCAGTGGCTAGTATTTACTATCTAACTACTTCTAGGCAGTAGTTCTATCAAAAAGAAAATATGAACATAAGGTGAAGATTTTCCTGCTGACTACTGCAGTCTTAAGTAAATTATCTAAGTGAGTTGCATAGTAGGAAGGGGGATTTTATTTCTGTGATCTGCTTTTCTTGATATTCTTGTTTTATTGTATTTTGCAGAGGGGAAAAATTCAAGGAAAGAATAATTTTTTTAACTTGTTTTTAAATGCAGAGGAATGTAGCACATAATCCTGATTCAGGACACAGACTTTTGCCCAGTTGAAAGGAGAGTTTGCATATCTTGCCCTCGTAGTCTGTGTGGTGTGAATTTCCTGAAGCACTGATCAAGCTATGTGCAATAATAAGGAAAAATACACCAGACCAAAAAAAGAGTAAAAAAGCTACTGATCTTTTATTCACATTCCCTAATGTTTTTGTATGTGACTCAATAATTTGTTTATGGTCACAATTATTTAATATTCTACTTGAAGATCAGAGTTAACATATTAATTCTTCATGCTGTAATTTTGGTCTGTGTTTCTTCTGGTAGAAAAAAATTAAGGCAAACCCATTAATTCTTATGGATTTCAAACTCAGAAACAGAAATGGTCTGTCATTTTCTGGTTTCAACTGCAAGGAGTTACAAAATGGATCTGGAAAGGCATTACTTTGTTTTGCATAGCATCTCTAGGAGAATCGAGTCTTCGGGGGCTTGATGGGAGGAAGAGATCCAATAAATTGCCCATATTTTTTATACCTGAGTAGCCAGAGTTTCTTTCTGTCTCTTGGTTACTATTTTAGGCTCCAGATGAAATTCTTGTGGAATACTGTTAGAAATGTAATTTCCCAACCCACTGTCCTTCCTATGTGTCCTGCTTCTGCCAAAAGAGAAAGGTCTTCATCCAGTGTCTTTGCCTAGAAGGACCTATCCAAAAGCTGCTTTTGATGATCCTAAAGCTCTTAAAGATTGAGACCCAATGACCCAACAAGAAACTCCACATTTTATTTTTGCTGGTGTTATTTTTGTGCCATCAGAGTCATTTCCCACATGCAGAGATAGCCAAATGTAAAGGGTGTGTAAGTCCCTTTGTGAACTGGGGAAGGGAACAGCCTCCTTTGGTTAAGTCTTTACCTGTCTTATCCCCTCTTATCCCCACAGACTGAGGATGCTATTTCAGTATCAGTCCTAGTAAATGTAAGATATTCGGACACCAACCCACCACGTGCTTGCTCTGCCGACACATGATGTGTGCGGGTTTTTTTTTCCCTTGGAAAACAGGATGGAGGAAGGGACCACTTTGGAGTGTTAATTTCTTCAGGTGAAATCCTGATGGGATTGGGAGAATGAAATTATTTTCAGAGCCTTGAGAAATCTTCTGTGATATGGAAATAATATTTTCTGCCCTACTAAAGAAACGGCATGACATAGGAACATGGAAAATATTAACTCTTGAGTTAAGGATGTAGTTGCATGCCTGTTTAAGGAAGGAGGATTTATAATAAATCTTGACTCATTTCAAACCTGAGGGAGAGAGAGCACCTCCATATGTAATCAGAAATTTAGGTATTAAAGAAAGGAAGGAACTTATTTCTGAACCCCTATTTTTAATGGTCTCTCTCTGGATGAGGAAAAGTGTGTGCTTCAGTATGAGATTTGTGGATCTGAGAGAGCAGAAAGGAATGGTTTGCTTTTTTTTGTTCCTCCATTTCTCCCAAAGTTGTGAAATTTTGTAAATACTTCTGCACTTTCCCACTCTGGTTCTGTGCTGTTCATCTTGCTTAGCAGGTGTTGTACAGTTTCTTTTATTCTATATTACCTAATGCTCCAATTCTACTTCTGGTGGATGTGCTGGGGACAAGAGGGACTTCTAATAATGACTTTCAAAGTGGCATTTGCCAGAAAATGTAAGTCTTTTACAGTTACGTAAATTAAATGAGGCAAAACATTTGGTGAGGAGAAATAGGTAACATGGAACAATTCATAAAGTAAGAATTTATACAGTACTTTTGATTGATCTTTGATTTTCAAAGATTAAAAAAGAGCAAAAGATTAAATGGATTTGCCTAACTATTGTAAATATTTTTCCATTATACCACTGTGGTTTTTGCTATATAATGTGTTTAGTAATAATGATACCAAGTGTTTTACTCTACTTTTACAGTCTTCCAACTATTTACCAAATATTCTTTCTTAGGAGAAATTTTTCTATGGCACCTGGTCAAAAATAATTCAGCACATTCAGAAAACATTACCTCTATAAATTGACAATATTTGAAAAGAAAACTGACCCCTTTCAAGTAGGTTAAGTGAGTGCCTGAATGCTGTAAGAAGTTTAATGTACAATGAAAATGGAGTTGCAATATATTCCTGAGGGAAAAAAAAAACCACATACAGAAAATGTATAGATAGGAAGGAGGTGGTGTTTGTGAATTGACAGATTCACAGAAGAGCCTTAAGACAAACCTCTGGCCCTCCTGTAGGACAGACATCTCAGTGGAACCCGTTTCTGGGGTATTCCCAACTTAAAATTTCTTTGCAGTTGTTTACACAAGTCCATGCAGGATCTTAACTAGGAATTAAGCTCAAGATTTCCAGATGATGGAGACAGAACCACCTGTGCTCCTACTCAGGAAACATTGGCAGTTATTCTCATGGAGAGAGGTCTTTTAGACAGGTTCTTCATGCCAGGTTAATGAAGACAGGGTTGCAATGCTGGTGTGGAGTCCTCTGGTACTGTCAGTCATTGCTCCTGTGCAGTTCTGTTCCAGGAATGAACATTGTTTCTGTGAGTTAGTCACTGCTTTGATTCAGAGTGAAAAGGTTATAAAGGCAATAAAGACCATGGGGGAAAAGTGCTGAATTTGCACACTTGAGTGAGCACCAATGTGAGGGGTTGTGGTTTTGCTTGCACTTATAAGCCTGTTTTCATTTCAAAGGGCTTTGATACATGTAACTGGGAGTGGAGTTTGGCTCCAAATATCGTTTTAAAGATTATGCTGCATCAGTGATCTGACAATGCACTGGAAAGGTTAAATTGAGTGCAGATCATTTACCTTTGGTATTATGATTAATTTCAAGTTGTATCAGTTATGAATACTAGTTTCAAGTATTTACTGAAAAAGCCAATATATTGCATGGGAACTTTGCAAAGAAAAATACCACCAGTTTACTGTGATTTTGCTCCCAAATGAACTGATCAGGTGACTGTGACCTTGACATGGCTCTTTGCTCCAGCTCTCCCCTCCCCTCTCCTATGTACAAAAACCTGACATGCTCATCTATACACTTGAAAAGTCCTTGAAACTGTTCATATTTACCGTTCATTATCAAAGGTCTTTTGCTTTACAGGCTTAGCTATTAAAACAGGTGAGATGGCAAATGCTGACATGATAGTTTTGCACTGTTGGATAAGAGGTTTGCATATATTATTAACCCCCCTAATGAAGATGATGAAGAGTGAGCCTATTAACAGTTCAGAATTAGGTATACTGCTGGTACATTAGATATATTAACTCTTGTTCCTCTTTCATATTTCAGTGCTACGGCTGTTGAAGGATGGTGCTGACCCTCACATGCTTCTTTCCTCAGGAGGCTCCTTGCTCCATTTGGTAAGAGGGATTGAAGATTAGTGTTAGTGACTGTGGATAAATATAGTGGGATAGTGAGTAGCAGATTTGGCATATTAACAAAAAAGAAAGGTTTAGCAATATTTTTTTTTATTTACACTGAGCTCTGCCGTGGCTATGATTGCGTCCAGCAATGCTTTTTAAATAAATGGTCATTTTCAAATTGCTTGCAAAAGAATGGATCATGTCATACGAGTGGTAGCTAACAAAGAAGAATGAAATGTTTTATTTATAAATTATCTGTGCAGTAAGAAAGAACAAAGGAAATATTGCTTGATTCCAAATAAAAAATCGTATGGTTCAAATATTCACAGGTCCTATATGAAAAAAAAAAACATGATTTAGCATATTTCTTTTTGGTTTTGTGCATATTTTCTTGCACCAGTTTCCTATATAGTTAACACATTATTTGCATTTAGTTTATAATTATTTGCATAGCAATTCAGATTAAGTAACAAGAAGATAAAAATAATTTGTATATAATAACCAAAATAAAAACAAGAGGTAAGGGACATGTAGGAAAGACTGACAGGCAGACAAAAAATACCATAGGAGTAGAATTTTGGCATTGCTGAAACCAGTAGCAAAATTCATAATTAATTCCTGCATCTTAGGATCCTTTTCTTTGGTCTGTGATGCTTCAGTTGCAGACATGCTGTCTATTCAATGTGAAACTATTTTAAGACATTTGGATCCAACTTTGTTGCACATTGTGGCTAAAAAAAATGTGACTGAACAAAGTAACAAAAGGTCTGCTGGCAGAGTGTTTCATTTTAGAACACTTGGATTGAGTTTCTCATAGTATATATACAAAATAGAGCAATTTAATGATGAAAAAGAGCCCCTGTAATATTACTGGACTCCAGCACACCTGTGACCATGTTCTTGCAAGATACAGCATTTCCGTTATGTAATTAATCTGTGTTTTCCATCTTCCATGGCCACGTTATTTACCAAGGACTTTAGGAAATAGAGGCCAAGGTAAGGGGAGAGTGCAGTACTGATTTGGAAGAGAGAAATTTCAATTCTCTTTTCTCTCCTCCAACTATTTGTCTGCTGTAAAGGTGCTCAATCACTTTTTAAAAATGCAGTCCAAATCAGATGTTATCTTAGGGATTCCCAAAACAGAGGCATCCCAAATCTTACCCTGTGCCAAAAGCCCTAGAAGGCAATCTTTATCTTCAGTGTGGATGATTTGACATGAGTGTAAGGCATTTTAAAATAAAAGAAAGAAAAATAAATGTTCAGGGATTTTAGATTGCTTTGTCTAGTTTAGCTGATGCACACTTTTAACTGCAGATAAAATCTGCAGCTGAACTGTGTCATTTTAGGTTTCTTGATCTGCATCATGCCCCAATTCACTGTCACAATCAGTATCTCTCAACTGGTGCCTGCTGCTTCACAGGTACACATATGCTTCCAAAAGAAGGAAAGCTTTCTGCAGTAAGAAATTTGCAATAGAGAGCTATGTGTAACCTACTGCCTCAGTTTAGTCAGAGTTATGTGTAAGTACTCATAATTCATTTACGGGAAAATGCTCATCCTACTGGAGATAGAGGCAAATCTGAATTCAATGAAATTGGAATTTGACCCTGATTTGGGAGCAGTACAGACAGGAGAGGAGAATCATGATACAGGGAAACAGATGAGCCAAGTTTATTTTCCAGCAAGAATTTAAACTAGTAATTTAGCATGCACCCATGTTACATTAATAAGGCCCACTCAGACCCATTCTAATTGTTAGTTTTACCACTGTGCAGCTTCTTTGTCTGGAAGGGGGCTTAGTGTTTATTCTTTCCAGTTGTAGGCTAAATGTTTTTATGCCAGAATGAGTGCAAAATATATTTATCTTGACATTTTTTCTTAAAATCTGATTCATTACATAATTAATTTTTCCTTTTCCCTATCAGTTAATTTCCAAAATGTGATATAATTCTTTAAAAAAATTAAATGTGGCACTTGATAAAGATTCTGTTTTTATCTCTGTAGACAGTATCCCAATATGGTGGAATGTAGGGAAGCTATAGGAACTTCAAAGGTATTCAGTGAACTCTCTTTAGGTTTCATGGGAGGAAAAGTACAATAAAAAGCGAGTACTTGCCTGAGCTGCCCATTCAGTGGGAAGCCCATGGTGTCATGTCAGTTCACACAGGACATCACCCACCCCCGCCCTTATAACAAAGTAAATGTGTAACAGTTTTATTCTGGAACTTTAACTGTCCAATTGTTTCACAAAATCCATTAAACAAGAGTCAAGGAGCAGCAAAAAATTCAAGCTGCAACTAATCACAAAAGGCTCTATGTCTAGTATTAATACACGAAATGTCTCAGTGATATCTGTCATCTGTTGAATTTTTTTTTTTTTTTTGCCTAAAAATGCCTTGAAAATGTGGTTGGTGTTAGATTATGCTGATCTGTAATATAAAATGTCTTACCTCTGATTTGTTAAAATTTCAACATAGAACAGCTTAATTTAAGTTGTAGTGATACAATGAATGATACTGATTCAACAAAACAAAACCGTGTCTAGAGCTGCCAGATAAGTTACAAGCTAAAGGAAATACATCAGAACTTAATTTCTGTTCTATGATTTAATGGTCAGTATATCTGGTCAGTATATTTAGGGCCGAACTGCTTTTTATCCTAATAGAATTTAATATTTGTTTTCTGGGTTATGTCTGTTTATGATTGCAGGGGTCCATGCAACTGCTGCAGTTAGCTGAAGATCTCAGCCGTATCTTGACTTCACAGTCAAATCCAGTTACATACTTTTCTTTCTTTCCCACTTCCTTTAGTATCCTGGCTTCCACGCCAGATTAAAATAAGTCTCTAAAGAGTAACTGAGATTGTGAGTAAGTCTGGAGGAAGGATCTTAATTGAGGTACCCTGATTGTCTTTTAAGGTATTATCCATAATCTTATGCATAAAAAGTCACAAATGTGACAGAGGAGTAAGGTCAAAACAATGTCTAGGCCATTTTCTTCTTCTTTACTAAAATTTTCGACCGTGACCAAGGTATAGAAATGCGCGCACACACACACACACACATACACATGTATCCCTCCATCCCACAAAAACAGCCTTAGTGTGCAGAGGATTTACCTGGCAGAGAGGCTTGAACAGGAATCAGTATATTTAGTGGATGAGAAATAGAAGTGGGGTATGAAGAGGGGTGTATTATTGCTGTGAACTTGGTAAAAGGCAGAAATTGTTGTATGTGTGGACAGAAAAATGTGTGGGTGTACATAAACTTAGATGCCACTACTCATGATGTGATCATCGTGCACTGATGCCTGTGCACTGATTTGGAATTACTATACTGAACAGAAAAAATGCATCATCCTTATTGTAGATTCAGCAGATTTCATAGAGGAGGTAGGGGATTCTGTGAATCATGCACATGGAACCGGTAATCTCCACACAATTATTTCTATAGATTCCTCAGCTGTTGTTCCTGACAAACACAGCAGCTTAACTACAGTGCGTCATCTGCCCAATTTAAATTGTATGTAGCAAATTCAGTTGTGCACTGAGGAAAACACCATCCCTAATCGGCTCTTTTTTCTTCTAGTGTGCTCGGCATGATAATGCATTTGCTGCAGAAATTCTAATTGACAGAGGAATAAATGTAAATCATCAAGATGAGGATTTTTGGACATCAATGCACGTAGCCTGTGCCTGTGATAATCCTGATATTGTCCTGCTACTGCTACTGGTAAGTAAAGCAATCCATTGCATTGTGTGCTTGAAAAGGAGACAGAATGTAGCACCCTAAGGTCTGAAACTGCTGTATGAATGGAACATATTGCTACCAATCATATCAGTGAGAGCATATATTGTATTTGTTTTTTTCTTGGCGTTGCTTTGTTGCTCAGGATTTTTAGAAGGCATTTTAGAAGGCATTCAACGAGAATAAATTGCAAACATCAATGTCAAGTATCTCCTATTTCTTCCCTGTGGTCAGAAGCTTATATCGCTGATAAGCACTTAGTCCCAAATGGGATATTCAGATAATTTCTTTTCTTTTCTCCATGTCACTTGCTGTTAAGGGTTGAGTTCTCAGACAATCTTACAAAAACCTTCCTCTGAAAAGCAATATCGGCTCACTTATACTCAGTATTCATAAAGAAGTGTTTGTGGACATGGTCAAAATGAGACAAATTTAATATTTATATTAACGACTTTGACTTTTTAATGCTGAGTTTGCCCAATATATAATAGATACAGCATTCAGCCTTTGTAGAGGACAGTAGCGTGCCCGGGTGTCCAAGAAGGCCAAGGGCATCCTGGCCTGTGTCAGCAATAGTGTGACCAGCAGGACCAAGGCAGGGATTGTCCCCTTGTACTCAGCACTGCTGAGGCCACACCTCAAATCCCATGTTTAGGTTTGGGCCCCTCACTACAAGAAAGACATTGAGGATCTGAAGCAAGTCAGGGAAGGGCAGCAGAGCTGAGGAAGGGTCTGGAGCACAAGTCCTGTGAAAAGCAGCTGAAGGAGTTGGAGTTGTTTAGAATGGAGAAGAAAAGGCTCAGAGAAAACCTGAAAGGAGGTTGTAGCATGGTGAGAGTTGGCCTTTCCTTCCAGGTAGCAAGAACCAAGACAAGAGGAAATGGCCTCAAGTCACACCAGGGGAAGTTTAGATGGGATATGAGGAAAAGGTTTCTGTGCTGAAAGAGTAGTCAGCATTGGAATAGGCTGCCCGTAGAAGTGGCACATTCAACATCCCTGTAGTATTTAAAAGATGTGCAGATGTGACAGATAGGAACATGGTTTAGTGGTGGACTTGGCAATGCTGAGGTAATGGTTGGACTCCATGATCTTAAATGTCCTTCCCAACCTAAATGATTCTCTGGTTGTGCTTCCATTCCTAGGAGCACAAACCTCTAGTTTTATGCAACGATATTAATGCAGCTCTTTCTCTCAGTTCATGTAATATTGCTCTTTAAAAAGTAGTGCAGAAACATTTCAGAGTCTGACTTAAAGCTTTTTAATATTTTTGTATAATTTTTAAATTGTTATGTTTTAAGTAGATCATTGCAAGGTCAGCATTTCTTATCATACTTATAATTGTATTTCAATGTTACAAGTAAAGGGAAGGGAGAAACATCTTAGACTGTATACTTGATAATACATTTCATGAAATCTCTTTGGGAGATTATTTAGACCATTCCCTCTGCTCAGACAAGAGCTTGCTCAGGACCAAATCTTCAAGGATGGAAAGTCCAGACTCACTAGGCAGTTAAAAAAACCCCACAAATTAAAACCAGGCACCTGATTTTAAACATTGTCACTCCTCTTGGCAAACAAGGGATAAAATTTCCAGGTAATGTTTTATCTCTTGTATTACCTTGATCCAATGTAGATATCTCTGAAGCCTGTGTATCCTTTGTATTCTGCATGTACTCCTAGACTGAGAAACAAATTAGAACAGAGAAGTTCATTTATAAAAACTCTTGTTCTATGGGAAACTCTTGTAATAGGGGAAATTTTCAGAAATTCTTAATGCAGTGCTGTTGTTGTCATTAACAGGAACAGTTGAGGTTATAGAGGACACTTGTAAAATTTTCCTTGCCTGTTTTTGCAAGAAGCTCTATCTAATTAAACCTGAAGTATTTCTATACAGGTTTATATCCAAAAATATTTTCCAGTGCCCATTATTTGAATATTATTTGATTTGGTCCCTGTTTATTACAAGTTGCCTTCATGTGAAGGTTCTAAGTATTTTCTGATAATTTGGTATAAATAGGTTAGCTAATATATTACAATTTCAATAAGCAGGGGTACACACATATGGATATTTGCAGATAAAGTTTGAAATGTCCATATTATTTGCAATAACTTCTGGTAAATTTGCCCATAATTTAGGTGGTCAGCACTTTGAAAGGCAGAATTTCCTTCACTGGGTAAATAATAACTTTGTACTCTCCCTTCTAGAGGTAAAATAAAGATTTTTAAATTTTGAGATTTAAAGATTTTTAAAGAGATGGCAGAGGAAGGGGAATATTCTTAGGTAAGCGGTAGTTTTTGAACCATTATATTAATGCTATCTTTAATAACATTTGACAAAGCGAAGATGAAAATTGAGGTTGGAGAGACTTATTTTTCACAATTCTGAATTGCCTTTGCGTGAGCAATTCATATTAGAAATTACTTTGCCTTGAGGTTGGAGTGTTTCATGGACCATGTCTAATGTGTAGCATGAGCCTCGATAATGCCAATACGAGCTACAGTCAGCTTCTATTATGCCACAGATTTTCATTGGAAGAAAAAATAACACTTCTTGTAACCTCAGGAATTACTTTAAAATAAATATTTCTTCTGGACTGACTTTATAGCCCAGACAATACCATATTTTCTGTTTTAAAGATGACACCTAAAGGGTAACAGCATGGTGCTTTGATTGTTCAATTCTGATTTCTGGAAAACTTTCACAGAAGCCAGTGGAGATCTCCTCAGTGAGGGCTTCAAAACATTTCCTGAAGAGGAAATAGAAAAGAAAAAAAAAAAAAAAAAGATATATGGTATATGTAGATCCCAGAAGGGTATCAATGAAGATTTGCTTAAACATATCTAGTTTCTGACTTCTGGTGGTCTTCATTTTTTTCTGGCTGAGACAAGATAGTGACTTATCACTCAGCTGTGGTAACTCACAATTTCCTTGCTCTGGTGGATAGCAATGACAAAATCAAAGCTCGTTGCAAACTAGGAGGGGCTGTAGCTGTTTGTAATGTGGTAATCTGCTATTGTGTCCTGTTTGAAGGCTATTGGAATTGTGAGCACTGTTTTTGGAATAGATGCAGAATGAAATGCTTGAAGCTATTTCTTTCCGTAATTTCCAACACTTTACCCTAGGTGATACAGCTTTGCAGGGAGGTATTTATGTGTTCTCAGTTTCGTAGCTGTCAGCAAGGGGAGGGGGAGCCCTGACTGCAGAGGCAGGAGATCCATCCCGTGTCTGCCGAGCAGTCGGTCAGGGAGGAACTTACCCGGGGCAGCGCTCGCGTGTGAGGAGATGGAGCAGAGGGGTCCATGGGGGTCTGGCTGCTGTACGTGCCGATGGGGTGGGAAAGGTCACACTCATCAGTCACTGCTCGACTGCATCGCCGTTGCCTGTTCTCCCCGTGGCATAGGGAATTGCTTTTCATGGATTTTGTATGAAGGAGGCTCCTGTAGCAGGTTGGAGAGAATGCTGAAGTGCCTTTCATTTAAGAACAAAGATGCGTAGGCTTATATACATCTGTGCCCGCATGAAATCTCTTAAGAGAGTCTAAACAGCAACCAGATTTATTGGGAGTATGTGCTTTGTCTTGCCTCACTGCCTTCGGAAGGCTCAGGACCGGATGCTCTGGCAGCAGTTCTGTCCGCTTGGGTGTGGTCTTTTTGCATCATTTGGGGTGCATTGCAACATTTTATTTTATATTAATTTTCTGGACTTGTTCTATATTGAATTGAAACACTAGCCAAGATTTGTAGCTTAGTATCCAATGCTCTTTGTCCTATGCTACCAGAGTTACAGAAAGTCCAGGCACCAGTATTTAGATGCTGCTCCTGCTTTGTTAGCTGTAGAAAGCGTTTAGTCCTCTCAGGATCCCTTTAAATGGCTGCAGCTTTAAACTTGTACCCATCACTTGCAGTCTAATTGTTCCCCCACAAAAGACAATTTTTAGCTTCAAATACTTTTAATTGATATGTAAGAGTGGCTAACCTTCACTTTACCTGTGCACTGTTCAAACTATCTTCTTGTCATGACAGCTCAGCCCCATACAGTCTCTCTATCACTCCACCCAGGTCAGGATGGGGGAGAGAATCAGAAAGATAAAAGTGAGAAACCTCGTGGGCTGAGAGAAAGACAGTTTAATAGGTAAAGCAAAAACTGCACACATAAGCAAAGCAAATGAAAAATTAATTCACCACATCTTATCAGCAGGCAGATGTTCAGCCATCTCTAGGGGAGCTGGGCTCCATCACACATAACCGTGTCTTGGGAAGACAAAGCCATCACTCTGAACATCCTCCTTCTTCGTTCTTCTTTCCCCAGCTTTATATGCTGAGCATGAGGCCATATGGTGTGGGATATCCCTCTGAACAGCTGGGGCCAGCTGTCCCCTCTGTGTCCCCTCCCAGCTCCTTTGCACCTCCAGCCTGCTTTGGTGGGGTGGGGTGAGGAACAGAAATGGCCTCGGCTCTGTGTAAGTGCTGCTCAGCAATAACTAAAACATCCCTATGTTATCAACACCCTCTTCAACTCACATCCAAAACACAGCAGCCACCTTGGCTACTCTGAAGTAAATTACTCAACCCCGGCCAAAACCTGCATGGGGTAAACACTGATACTGTTGCAGTTTTGTATATTAACCTTGGCCACTCAGGCAGACGGGTAGCTAGCTAGAAATACCACTTGGTAGTATCTTGCATTTTCTGTCTCTTTTAATTTTTGTTCGCCCTGACTGCATTAATTGTTATCATGAATTCTGTGTTTTAGAGGATTCACAGTCATATTGAGCTCCCATGTTTAGTTATTTTTCTCAAGATAACTATGGCTGTGTTACAAACCACAGGTTCCTCTATGACTTGCTTTTTACAACTCTTTAATTTCAGAGCATAGCACAGGTAATCATCATGGAGCTGTACAGTTTGGCTCACACATTACAAGCTGATAATTATGATTTTTCTTCTTTAATGTATCTTTGATTTTGGTTTTGGAGGTGGTTTGTTTCCCTCCTCCCACTCCCAAAGAATCATGAAATCTTTTGATGTTGACTGACCTGTGGTTGAGAACAACAGAGAAAAAGAAAGCTGAGGAGAATATGGTTTTATAGTGTACTTCACTTTATTTTATTATTGTAAGAAGGCACCTTTTAGTGGGCAACATGAATGTTACATTTTCCCCATCTTCAATGCAGACCTTGTCAAATGAAAATAGGAGGTGGAGATGGTATTTTAGTGTCTGTGTTATACATGTGTGTTAGTGTTGTACAGCATGTTGCACAGTAGAGATTTATTCTTTATTTATTCTTTCATAGATCTGACAGCATTATTATGATAAACATGGCAGTTAATTAACTAGAAAAGCAGAGATCAGTGCTAAATTCTCAGAACATTCTTAATAAATTCTTTTTATTGACCTTACTAGGAAAAGTAAGTGTACCTTCTGTCTGCTAACTAATTAATTATGTTTCATCATGTACGTTTTGGAACCTAGCATTGAAGCACAAAATGCAAATCTGGCAAAGAAGGCTAAAAGTCCAATTAAAAAAAAAAATTGAGGCTGAATATTTTTTCTCTCCTTATTTAAGAACTTAGGAAAAAATCTGTTCTTAGCAATGTGCAAAAGGGGGTTACCACAGAATCATTCATTATATATACAGTAACAGTAGGTGAGCAGTGTCAGGTACATAATACTATCCACTGTATGTGTAATCCACTTCTGATTTCTGTGTAAAATCCCTGTTCCAAAACCAGATATATTTTTTACTGGAAAAAATTTACTGGAACAGACTTCCTGGTGGGAGTAGAAAGGAAGTATTTATGGGGCTGTAACTCTTTTCTGCTCCCCCATAAAGTTGATAATGGCACTTATCCGAAGTCCTGTAATCAGACAGCAGTTACATAGTTATTTTGCCCTTGTTCTTTGCAGCTGCATCAGACTGTGTTAGGAAGCAGAGATGAATGATCCAAGTGTCATTACCTTTAGAACTTAAAGATCTTTTCTATTTCATAGTTCCAGAAACAATTACTTCCTCAGAGGAAGCAATTCTGCCCTCCCACTCAGTCTTGCTCAGTATGACTTCCTCCTCTGAGTCCATATGAGAGGAAGCAGGGAAGGGGAAAGAATGAGGAGCAGTTAGAGGTCGTGAGGAGACAGAGGCTAACAGTTTATAGTATAAATGATCGTGTGGCCCGAAAGAAAAATGATTCTTCTGTCTTTCTAGAGGCAGTTGTCAATATATGTAGTAAGGAACTTTAAATAGCAGTTTTTTTCTGTGAAAGCTGTGGGTATCTATTTGAATTCACTCACAGTTTGCAGAGGCGGGTGGATGTGTGAGAAGTGTAGGAGGGAACTTTCAGAGAGTGTGTACTACTGGCTTACAGCCTTTCATCATTGCTGGCTGAGATAACACAGAACTAACCTAGATGAAGGCCACTAATTAACTAACCTAGGTGATGCCTTTTAATGAGTTGCTGAACACCAGATGGCAACACTCGAGGGAAACTGTGGAAATATTAGTTTTTCTCCATAAAGACTGGGGAAAAGGGATGAAGCTAGCTAGTGATGCAGCACTAAAGGTGGTCCAAGGAGAGATAAGAACAGGAACCTAAGTGGATACAGCAAAATGGTCAAAGCATTCGACTTTGAGCACTATCATGAAAGTAATGAGATAGCCTAGAAAAGAAATGAGGATAATATAGAGAGAAAAGAAATAGCATTGAACTTCAATTGACAGGAACTCACATTTGCACATGTGTTTCTGCAGTTCACAGTACAAAGAATGCTAAATTGTGGGGTAAATCAAAGGCTTTTTGCATGGGAAGTAGCCACAGAAAGTAAGACTGAAGAGACTGTAAATACTTATTTGATGTCTAGGAGTCACTCGCACACACACACACCTACACACATACACACTTTCCCTCTCTGCCTTCCTTCAACCCTCGCCCCATTCTTCCTCCCTCCCTTTGTCCAGGTGGAAAACATTTGGGGTTGGGGATGAGACTTAAAACGTAGATCATACCTATTAAGCAGCAGATCTGTATGCTTTGGAGTTCCTAGCATCAGAGCATTTCCAGAAAATAAAAACTCCTGAAGGTAAAAGAGAGTTTGACCTGTTGGAAAAAATATCACCCCCGGTTTTGGCTGGAGCAGGTCAGGAAAAGTATGCTGAGAGATGGACAACATGCACAAAAATGGGGAATTTTGGATCAGCTGCACTCTAATTCTCTTTTTCCCCAGAGAAAGAGGATCAAGGAATGACAAGATAATGAAAATCAACATCTGGCTTTGATCTTCAGTAAACATAGTTTTGTGCTATGAAGAAGATGGTCTGGGGATGTTCTACCACTGGGGGATATTTGAAGAAGGTGAAATTCATTTTTTATGCCAAGCGGCCTCTGCTTGAATCACTGACATAATTATTCTGTGAGTTGCTCATGGAGTAGCTAGGGAATTGAGGAAGACTGTTAGTTAAATTGCAGAAGGGAAAAGCTGCTTGTTAGTGAAGAACTTGGTAACAAGACAACAGACTAGCTATTAAGAGAGAAGTGGGCCCGAGAGTTGCTGAGGTTTCATTAGGATGGGTCCTGTGATGTTATTTTATTTAAAGTTTCTGAGAGGAAAAATAGGGGTATGATAATGAAATATGTTGAAGACAATGCTGCAATATCTTATCTATTGGGGTGAGGATTATAATGTCATGCAGAAATAATAGGGTATTTTTGACGACTTAAGTAGTAAAAAGGCTTTAAATTTAAGTGTACAAAGTACAAGGTCATGCTCTGAGCAACAGATACTTCTGTGATACACTCAGGAACCACCAGTTGGAAATAAGGGAAAAGACCTCAGAGCTTTAGTCAATTTTAAAACAATTGTATGCTGCAAGCATGGGACTGCAGGCGGGGCAAAACAGGGTCTTGGATTTGTTGGAATGAAGAGGTTTCCAAGAGAAAGGGAAGAGTGTTGTTGCCACTGTCCCAGGAATGACAGCCTGCAGTTATCTGTCTCCAGCCATGTTCAAGAATGGTAAATTGTACCAAGGAAACTTGCAAGGATAAGCGTGGGAGTAAAAAGCTTAACAGAAGAGAGTAAAAATAATACGTTACACTTTAAAAAATCAAAGCAGGGAGGTTGTAAAAATTTCTGTAAATATATCAGGCTAGAGGAAGAGGTAAAAAAAGCTTTTAAAACCTGAAGTTACTGCTAGCATGAAAGCAAATGATTGCAAAAGTGTCCAACAATAAACTTAAGACAGAAATTAAACTAAGCTTTCTTAATGTTAGGAGATATGTTGGAAAGCAGCATTCCATGCAGGAGTACTAGGAATTTACAAAAAACCAAACCCAAACCCTAACTGGCTTTAAAATTGATCTTAAATTTGTGAATGAAATTATGTGTTACGTGTTACCTGCATTACCAAAGTGATGGTTCGGGAGATCCTTTCTAGTATTATATTTCCATATGACAGCTGTTCCGAGGGCTGCGTGGATATAATTATTCTGATTGTGTTCTTAAGACAATAAAGTAACATGCAAAGGATTTGAAAACATAATATTGTGAACAATAGTAAGTAAAGTTAGGTGGTAGATATTTCATGCCTGTCAGACTAAGCTAAATTTGTATAGCCCAAAAATAGACAGGAGAAAAATTCATGGAAGAACACAGTTCAGAAAGAGAAGTTAAGTACTGGGCAAACATACTGTTTTTCAAGCATTTTAAATATTTCTATTTGTTTGTTTTTAATACTGTTTCCAGATATTTGAAAGCAAAATACATAGGCAAGTAGTATGAAATCAAAGGAGAAAAAAAAAGGGCTTTTCTTTCTCAAGAAAAGAAGCCCCAAGGCCACAAAGCTAGATGTTTGGTCTCTGGAAGTAAGCTGAGAATGGCATTTAGATCTGCAATAAATTGTGTGCCTGTGAAGTATTTATACGAGAAACTCCAGACTGGTTCATAAACCTGAATATTACCTCAGTAAAGTATGAGAAGGACAACATATGAGAAATATGCCAGTGAAGAAGCTTGATTAATCAGGGAAATAATTATAGAATGAAAAACACAGTGCTAAAAACCAATTTTTTTGTGACATTTGCTTGAAATTATTTAATAATTCCTGTTGAGTTCTACATTCTTACTGGCCTCCAGGTTTTGCCAGGAACTATACAAATATAAGAAATACTTGGAAATGAGAACATTTGAATTTGCAAAGTCTAGTGCTGTGGTCTTCCAGGTGAATGCATGCCCCAAGAGCTGCCCAGGGTGATTCATTTGGATTATTAGAACTTATATTCTTATTTTTTTTATATAAAATATAATGAAGAAGTTAAGCTTTACCAGTATTTAATGTATTTATTGATGCTGGCACCCTCACTCCACCCGTAGGTCAGAGGGTTCTGTGCTAGCTAAGGTGCAGGCAAGGTGTCTGGGGGAAGGGGTGCCCCACCTTGCAGAGGGGCTGGCAGTGGTCCTCTCACCCATTCATCCTCTTGTAGTGCATTGTGGTGAGTTGCAGTTTGTGAATGCCTGGCTGCATGGATTTATGGATTTTATTATTTAGTTTTAACTAAACTAACCCTCACTAAATGGAAAAGTGGCTTAAAAGATTCCCTCCACATTTTTCTTTTACAAAAAACCAAAGGTGCCTGATTTGGTGACCTTCTCTGTGATGAAAAGTTGTGGAGAGTGGTATGCTATCCAGCAGGTATTTTTTGTAAAAATAAGCACACCTAATCAATCCTTTCAAAGCAAAGGTGATGGTTTAACAATGAGTAGGAAAGCAACTGCTTTTCACAAGAAACATGATGTGGGGAGAGCATTTTGTAAAGAGATGTTTTGAAACTTCTCCATTGTTATATGACTTTGTTGCTGAAAATTAAGCATTTCACTTATAAAAGCTCTTGTATTTGTAGATTAAAAAAAGGCTTGGAAACAGAATTTCCCAGCATTTTAAAAAATTTCTGGAGTTTCAATGCATTCTGAACCATTCTATATTAAACATAAAAATGCATCACCTTTTCCTTAGTTGACAAGACCAAGTGGCTGACATCAGGGAAGATGGAAATTTCCTAGCCAAATTTCAACAAAAATATCTGTTTAATTGGTATATGGGATTGGAAAGTCAGTATAATTTAGTAATCATGACAAACAATGCACTTCTTCCATTTGGATCTAGATATCTTTGTTAGCTACGGTTTCCAGCTGTGACAAATTTTGACATCAAGTATTGAAGTAAACTGAACTTAGAACCAGACCTTAAATCACCGTATCATTAGGATATAAACCAATTCTTTTTTTTTAATTAAGTATTCAACCCAATTTTCTCATTAAAAATAATTAATTGTGAGGCGTGTTATAATTATTATAGAGTAAAAAGTTTTGTTAACATTAATTAAGTAAAATTATTTTATTATAATATTTAATATATTATTTATTTTTATAAAAGCTGTCCCCCAGTGTTAAAAAAAAGCCCCAAACTCAAACCAACAGCCTCCCCTCTTAGTCTTATATGGCTTTTTGTGTGTTTTCATTTCAGAAATACTGGAATGAAATATCACTATGGCATAGTTTGTAATGCATAATTTAGAAGGGCTTGGGACCATGAACCTGTGAAAAAAGAACCATCAAATGAATCTCCATGAATTCTTGAATTTCTGAGTGAGCTAGCAGGGGAAAATGCTGCACTGATACAATTTATCAAAAGTTCAAGGACAACTTATCTTGCTATGCCACCATAAAGATTGATGTGTAAAATCATTGAAAAGAAAACTGCTGCAGGAAAAACTGGCTTACGTATTGAAAGCAGATGGTTTAGGTAAACTGTGACAGTGCAGGGTTAGTGGAGGTAATAAATGAGGTGACATGAAGGTCATTAAAAACTCACATTTGCACATGTGTTTGAAGACTTTTCAGTTATAATAGGAAAGGTGGAGAAAAAGCACTGACCTTCCAAATCTAGAATAATTGGTGTAGACTATGTGTGGAAAAAGTAGGTAATTCAGTTCAATATAGAACAGTATAAAATAATGAGACTGGGTTGGATAGTGAAGTGTAGGAGTTAAAGCCATGAAAAGAAAAATAATGGAAAGTTGGATGTAATTTTTTTTTCTGTTTTGATAATGATCTCAAGCAAGATGTGGTTATTGTCAGCAAGGATGAAAGGCTAAAAAGATGTTGGAAAATGTATAAAAGCTGGCTTATGAAAGCACAGGACAAAACTAGCCTTTAAATCATTTCTGAATAACAGATGCATCTTCAGCTATTTGAAGTTGAAGTTTATCAAACCAGACTTGCATTAATTTCAAATTACTCCCATTAGAAACTATGATATATTGTGAATTTTTAAAACACAGTAAATAATATTTTTTCCAAATGTTAAAAAATTGAAAGTATTTGTTGAATTAAAGTGAATACTACAAGATTACTGACTTGCATTTATTGGGAAGAAGGATGTTCCTTAAAATTATGACAGTACTGGAAGGTGGAAAAAATTATTTTCTGGAATGAAGGCCAGAGAATGGTAAAGGAATGATTATGGACAATTGTTTCTTGCAAGGTGATAGGCAGTTGATAGATTAATGCCTAGTACTTCATCATTGTCTACTAAGATTGCATTTTATGAACATGAGGGAAGAAAATTGTCTGATAAAACACACAGATAAGTCCTTGATAGATGGCATAGCATTATGTCTTTGAAATATTTATTTCAATTTTGTGTAAAATTTTGTCACTTTTCCAATACATGCATTAATCCACAGAGACCAATTATTGCAAATAAACCTGGAGTCTTATGTTTGGTTAATATATAAATGTCAGCTGTGGTTATACTTTTATGGCTAGGATTTATAAGCATGGGGTTTTTTTTATATTCAATGTAAAAATTTGGCATGCAGTGTATATTTCCCCCACCGTTGTATTAGGGACTAACTTGCTGCAGTCACACACAGCAAGTTACTACTTTCTATGACTGGAAAATTTTCGTGTCTACTACACTTTATTGATTACCCAAGCACAGGAAAGTAATCAAGTTATCTGCTTTTCTGGTGAGTTGTCTAATTACACACTGATGTTTGGAGAAGCCAGTTTTGTATTAAGGTGACTGGCATACTAAACTTCCTAAATAGATTTGGTATTTCCCACAAAGATTTGTTTCTAGAGGATCTAGATTTAATTACTAACCAGCAAGACAGCATCACCCTGAGTGCAGATTAAGCTACTGTACAGTCCCTTCCCTGTGCACTTGGGTACATGCTGATGTTATCAATCAACACAATGAATCTGTCTCGTAACAAAAGTGCAAATTAACTGAGTTAAAATAGCAGTTTTGTACTGTTACTTCCTTGTATGATACATTTATCTTTGCAGAAACTATACGCTGTACACAGATATCATTAATTGCATACTGTTTTATCTCTTGCCTTTTACACCAGATTTTTACCGTGTGTGTATATACATTAACATAGGCTCTGACTTTTTTCTCTGCATTAATAAAATGGCTGATGACTCTGATGTCATGCCTGAAGTAATGCTATTTATTTATGTGTGCCATTTGAAGCGTATTTAATTTACAAACACGTGCACACACACACACACGTCTGTACGTGTGTGTGTGTGTGTGTGTGTGTGTGTGATTGTAATCTCAAAATGGACTGGAGAATGAAAATCAGAACATTCAGCATCTGTATTTCCCATGTTACATAAATACCTAGGCATGGATATGAGAGTGTGCATAGACAGGAAGAGAAGATGACTTCCCAAACCGTGGGATTAAGGAGAAGATCATCATGTTAAACAGGGCCTCAACTTCTGCCCCCAGTTAGACTTTCTACTATTTATGTTATTTACACTGAACCTGTAACTACAGGATCTTCAATAAACAGCTTTCAGCTTTACAGAGCCATCAAAATCAACTCCCTTTCTTTGCAGCCATGTGGTTGTTTTGTTTGTTCCACTCTCATCTGTGGTGGGTCAGGGCTGGAAACCTTTTTAAGTGAAGCTGCTAGGCAGAAGCTTCTCCAGGAGTTCTGTTTGGAGTGTGTATATGTATGTGTGTGTCTGTGTGCCTGTGTGTTGCTACGTGCCCATATAAACGCACATCTGTATATATGTATATACATACAAACAGATAGAACTTTGTAAGGAAACATTAGTAAAACTTTAACCCCCATGCCTTAAATTTTATTTGTACTTTTCAGTTCAGTAGTGGATCATCAGAGGATGCTTCCTATCACAATTTTGCCGACCATACCTCTGCCTTAGTAACTGTCCAGTTTTGTTTATGAGTGACAGTTCTTGCTAACCTCAGGGAGTGATCTTTTTAATTCCTAAAGCATGAGGTTTGTTTGACCTTATGTAATTACAAGCTTGCTTAATGGTTATAAAGTAACTGTTAACTCTAACTGTGGTGTCAGATTAAAAGACTTTTTGACAGACAATTCCAAAAGCTTACTCCCTGCTGTGTGAAGGATTTCTTTCTATTTGTTCTAAAAATAAAGGGCAATAATTTCAAAAAGTGACCTTTTGTTGCAGTATTATAAGACAGGGACTGATCATTTTTTCTGTGTGCATGTTGTAATTTTTAATGATTACTATTAAAATAAATTAAAAGAAAGTGTGCTTCTATACTGTTATCAGAGGCATTCAGTGCTCGAATAATTTAATTTTTTTCCATAAGCTCTGCTACTGATGGGAAGTTTGCAAGTCCCATGTGCAGAAACAGATGGGGAAATTTTAGTCTTTAGTCATCAATGCTCTTTGAAGTTTCCTTTCTAATTCCCTTTTCTTGCCAAATAATTTGAGAGCTGGCAATATCAAGTCAAATACCCCTCCTTCTGTACTTCAACTACCCTTTTGGTTGACCTCATTCTGATCTTTTGGATTTTTGCTGCAATGTCTTAATATTAGAACAGAATGGGAATGCTATTCTAGGCAAAGAGAACTTTTCTTTGTGGTACGTCACTTGCAAGTCGATTTTTCTATAATTTCTTCAATTCTTTAGTCTACCTCTAATTTCAATTAAAAATATGACATTTCAATGAGAAAATATATTCTGAAATTTCTGCTCATTTTTCTTCATGCTTTTAGATAAAATTGTTTGATTAAAAGAGTTAAAAATATGTCAGCTTATTTTTGTGACATTCAAACAGGTACATCCAATTCATGTAATTATTCCAAATAATTTTTTTTTTTTTTTTTGTGTACTAAGCTAAAAGGACGAGTGTCTTCACACTCTTAGAGCCCTTCTGATACCCTAATGCCTCATCTTGGTTTTTTTCTGAGAAGCCCTCACTGAAACTGTGCAACAGATTTTGAACCAAGAGGTGCCTCCATAAAGTAGGAAAGCAAGAAAGAAACACAGTTATTGTTTTCTTTTTTTGTCATCCTTGGCTTTGGAGATGAAAATCATAGATATATAATTCTTCATTAACTGCTCTTTATTGTAATACCTTTTTTTTAATGTAAGGAAAATTTTTGTCAGGTAGTATATTGAAATACTGATATTGTATTAAGACAAATGCATATCCTGAGAGTAAGATTTGTTCCTGTAATTTCTGGTTGAGTAAAGCTTATTTGCAGAGACTGGAGAATTGGATGTTTAAACTCATAGCTATGTGGGACCCCTAGAACTGAAGTTGAACATGTTCTGCCTGTGGCCTGTCCCACTAGAAGCTATAGATTCATTTGCCCTGCACTGTGTCTAAGCTAAAATGTCTCATGCCTGCATGCAAATCTTGCAATAAATGCAAGAGAAAAAATATTGTTAAGGCCTGTTTCCTCACAGATGTAAAACCAGCAGTGATTACATATGAAGACACACTGAGGCTGAAGCAATTAGTGTTCAAATTGTATAGCAAAATTTGGTCATGCATTTGAGCTAGAAATTCTCATTACACTAAGAATGATTAGTTGAAGTTGTTGAAAAACTTCAGAATGAAGTATAGATGTTAAGAAACTAAGAAATTAAGAAATAAATATAACAAAAATAATTCCATTCTTCCAATTTCTTGTCAAACTAGCTGGATGATTCTCAGCATTTCCAGATATTTGTGTGGGAGAAGAGAGAAAATAAGAATAATTCCTTGAGGCAAAGCTACGTCAAGGAAACCAGACTATATTTATCTTAGAAATTAAGACCTTAAATTCTGAGGAAACTTGATAGTGTGTGCAAGGATTCAGAAGATAAAGAACCACCATGAAAGACAACTTGTTGTCTGATTAAGATCCAAGTACAAATCTATATGCATTTAGAATTAATAGAATGTTCCCAGTTCTCATGAATGTTGTCGTTCTAGGGTATGGAAACAGTGGTAACTTGAGACATGTACATTGCTTTTTATTTGATCACTTCTGGATAAGTAGATTTCACCTTTTTATTTCCTAAGTGCATGCTTAGTTGTATTTTACTTTGAAAGACGCTTGTTGAAAACATACTACACTTCTGCAGTGTTATCAGAAGTGTTCAGTACTGGAACTGAGTGGGATTTTCTTTGCCTTTTCCATGCTTTCCAGCTGATGGGCGGAATTTAAGTCCCCATGGTGCACAAACAGATGGGAGAATGTTGGTCTTTAGTTTTCAGTCATCAGCGTTAATTCTTTTATCTTCTGAATGCATTAGTCAAACAGACTATGCCTGTCAAGCAATCTCTAATATGTGCCATGACAGCCTTTTTTTTTTTTTAACTCTACTGAAAATCTTTTCTGTGAACTGACATTGCCTACATTCTATTAGTTTAAGGAGGAAAATGCATTATTCATGAACTAAATAATTGCCAAAATGGTTGTGGAACTTTGATGATTTTAAAGTACTATTTTTGTTATTTTTGTGAACTAATTCAACAACCAACAAGTACACTTTCAAATACAATTGGGGATTTTTGTAGGCATTGGTGATTTTATATATATGCAACTATATAATGTTTTCTTATGAACAGACACTGTATTGGAACATACTTTTATCCCTTCTTACCCAACAGGCCACAGAGATACATGCCTGGGATTTTTGGAATGCTATGATGTTCTTTATGCACACTGGCATGCAACCATAAATCCTAATTTCTAGACTATAACAAGAAAGTAATTCTGTTTTGATGAGCAGTTAAGTTGCATATTCAGATTTTGGTGCCCATTTTTGCAACATGGAATCCAGAAGTGCCATGAATAAAAGAACTTGTATCCACAGAGCAGTTGAAATACTTTACTTACCCAAGGATGAGTGAATATCAAACTGCATTTGTATGATCATTCCTGGATTGGTTTAGCATGTACCTATGATGGAAATAAGTGAGTAGTAGTGGCATAAAATAAATTTGTATTAATACAAATGCATCTAATATAGCAATTATGCCAGGGTATTGGCATAAAATTTTCAGCTCTGCATTATCTCCTTATTTCTTGAAAGTGGGTTTTTTTTTGAGATACGTATTCTATCCGCTTCAGTTTATTTTTTATGCCTGGAGGGCACATACAAGGCTCTGAATCCAGCTTTGATTCTGTAGGCTGTGTTGTCACAGACATAAGGGATTGAGCTTTGTATTTGTGTTTTTATGATGTGGGTGGGATCAGGCATGCTGAAAATGAATTCAAACCTTTATTATATCACAAGTTAAGCTTGTCCAGATGGCAGACAGTTCCTACTCTGTTTGAAAGAATAGTTTGGTAATGTGACAGGCATGGGTTTATAGACAGCAGCAATTCTTACAGGGTTGAAAACCCTGGAACAGTACAAATATTGGAGACAGATGATCATCAGTATCTATCCTGTGTGAGAGGTGGAAACTCCTGCTGCAGGTAACCATTGATTCAAGGTTATGGAAGGAGTCCTGAAAATGGTGCACTGGGCCAGCCCAGTCTGCAGAACTGTGCTCTCTGCAAGTCATGTAAAAGGAATTGAGAAGTTTTTCTACTTTTATTAAGTGAGAATTTCTTTTTATGAATACACCTTAATGTGATGCCCTACTATGAAGGAAATCAGCTGAGCTGGAGGATTTGTTCCCTGCATTTTCTCTATAGCTACACAAGCCCATGTGAGGCATTCATGAAACATTTGTTAGTGTACCTAACAGTTGTTGCTTTGATTTGTGATCCACAGATTTAATTCTGAATTCGTATGTATAGGTATGGAGTTTGGGTCCTTGTTCAAATTATTTTGCTAAAAGACTCTCTGGAAACAAAGGAAGAAAATATTTTCACTTTGGAAACTCGAGGCCCCTGTTTGCATTTCTTCAATACTTTTAATAGTTCAGGTAAATAAGAATTTATTGATGAAAACCTTTTATTTTGGAAAAGTTATGCCTAGGTCTGGTATATGGTTGAGGGATGGCAGTGTTTTGGTTTGGAACTTAGGTAACTGCAAGTAACTTAACCACCTGTGAGAAGCTGTAATTTATTATTTGTAAAACATAGTACTCTGAAGCTCAAGTCATCAGTCTGGAGTTATTGAAATTCCCATTTAATAAAGTATCAGGTGTTTCCCCCTCAGACTGCAGTGATGGAAATTGCCCTATGAAGGATGAAGAAGGGGATTTTAAAGGCTTGCTTTGTACAGGTGAAATGTCCACTTACTGCATTTCTTCAAGATGTGTGAAAGGAAGGTGACTGCTAGGGTTGGCTGTGTAGCAGATATCCCTACTTGGAGAATGATTTTCTATCAGATCCACTCTTGTCTTCCACAAAGGGAGTATGTAGTCTTTTTTTTTTTTCTTTTCATTTGGCAAGCTACATTAAGGGTCAATAAAGCCAAAACTGAAGCTAGAACAGCTTTGAGGTGACTCTACTCTTTGCCATATTGTGTACTGAACTTACATATCTTTGTAGATAGCCTATAATAATTTGTGATCCCTTTTTCTCTCAAGCCCACCGGGAGGAGGAGTAAAAGTAAATATTTAGAAACATGTATCCTGCCTGGTAGACTTCTAGTCCTGAATCAGCCTTTTTCATGTGTTTCTTTTGACCTTTTCTTCTGGAACAGGAATCTTTTCTTTGCTCTGGAGTGTATAGAAATTGGTTATGTATCCCCCAAATATCTTAAGAATCTGTGGTGTCATGGGGAAGGGGCTTTCTTAAAAGGTTTATGTGGAAAAAAAGTTAAAATGAAAGTAGTAAGACTGCAATCAGTGTTCTGAGGGACAATATTTAGATTTAGTAAAATAGTTTCTAGATTGTTCTAGGCTCATAAAGAGAACACAAAAGAGTTCACTCAGCTTGTGTCTGTCGGTTTTGTTTTTATTAAGCAGGCAAGACTCAATTATGATGGAAACAGGTAAGGGGAACTTTCAGTGGAGGATCTATAACTGTAATCACTAAAAACGTTTTTTTCCCCCAGCTCTTCTAGTAGCTGTATTGTGATTTCTGTGAAATAATTTCCTGCCTACGGAAAATCTGTTGTTGAAATGAGTTGGAAGGAAGACATGCTTTCGAACTGAGAGCAGCTGCTCAATCTCACTTACTCTTTTATTTCGTTGTCTCTGGTTTGCTAATGTGGTGGAGTCTTTAACTTTTTTTTTAGCTTTGCCATGAGAACTATTCCTCATCTGTTCAGCATCGTGAATTTGTGTAAAGTGGTATCCAGTGCTAATGATCTAAACCACAACACTGTGGAGAGCAACTTTATTCCTTTTGCTTTGTTAATGAATGAGATTCAAACAAGTCTAATAGGAGCCACAAAGAGGAGCCAGCTAGATTTGTGGGATTTGGTATCTTGAATGAAAATTTATGCAAGCCGTTGAGGTTAGAGAGCAAGATTGCACGACACCATGGAGCCCATGAGTGTGTGGGATTTCCTGTGTGTTTCCTTGTTCTCAAATAGATCATTCTATCCTGATTACTGTTCCTTTCTCTTTCACTGACTGTGTTCTAAGGACTTTGGGAAGGATGTACTGTGAGCACAGTAACTGTGGCATACATGAGAACATGCAGATGTTTGTGTGTGTAAACCTTGGTATCCTTCAATGAGCAAAACCTTTTCATGGAATTAATGTGAAAAAGTAGGTCAATAAAGGGGGAAAAACTAAACTACTCATGTCACAGAAAGTGAAATGCCACAAGTATTTTCTGAAGAACTACATTTAATCTTGGTCTATGTCCATGGTTAATGATTTTCTATAAAAAGGAGCAGTTTTAAAATCATGTGATCATATTCAAAAAAAAAAAAAAAAAGAAAAAAAAAATGAATTGTTCAAGCTGTTAATGAAAAAAATGCTACCCTTTCCCTGCAGGAAACTGATGAACATAGATGAGAGAATACTGTGTAAATGTTTCTACATTTGCATGTGTATAAGTATGTTCTGTCATATACACATGGAATATGTGGGATTGAATAAAAATAGATTACTAATATAAGAATATAAATAGGTATAAAAAAGTCAGGTTTTGTGATGGGGCTGACAGGTGACTGCACAATTTACACATAGCTAGCATATTGTAGAACAATTGAACCATTGCAAGAACTGTGCAGATGCCTGCTATTAGGAGAAAATTTTGGTTTTGTTTTTTTTTTTTTTTTTGGCATAGAAAAAGGTATATTAATTTTTTTTTCTGCCTCTGTCCATTTTTTTTTTCTTCTTTTGTTTAATATCCACACATATTCACATATTCCTCAGGGTCTACTGTAATTCTTATTGCCTTCATAAAACCTCATAAAGCCAATGGTGGTAATCCTAGGTGACAGAGGCAGTTGCTGGGTCATCATTTCTGTATTAAAAATATTTTATAATGCACCTGGGACTTTATACTATATGAATAAAGCTAAATTACGTAGTTATTTCAAATATTTAAATAACCTGCATGGTCCACGAGTTTGAGAGAATGATTTAAGGTATGCAACAGGAGAAAGGATTTTAAGAATTTCAGTGAATCAGTCAGACTTTCAGGAATCTGAAACCTGTCTTCCACCTAAAGTGGATCGATGCTGACTCTGGTTCAGAAAGCATTTCCGCCCAGAAACCCTTCTGTGCACAATGTTCTCTGGGAGCAAAACCTGTGACATCCTATCTGGGCAGGTAAGCAAGAGGTAGAACCTAGGCAGAGAAATGCCCAAATCTCTCCCAAGTCCTTGGGAAACCTTGTCAAGTTCGGAGTCCTCAAACAATGCCTAAATAAGATTACACCACTTTCCATACTGTTGTGATGGCATTGCATTTGCATTTCTGGACATACAACCTAGGGTTTAAAACTCTGTCCCTGAAAATTGTAGATGGTTGGAGATGGCTGGAGAAGGTCTAAACCCACAGCTTTTCATATGGTTTTCACCTATACTGATAAAGTTAGACTGCTGATACACAAAATATTGTGGATTTCAGAGACACAGAAGGAAATAAATAATTTTAAATCTTCTAATAAGGACACATTCCTCAGAGTGGAGATTCCTGGGCCCTTGTTCTTTTTTCGAGTAATGGTAGGTAGATTTATTTCTCATTTGGGAATCATAAGTTGTATTGCAACACTGGAAATGAGAAAGAGTGGGAAGAAATATTGGCCAGATAATAAATAGTACAGAAGGTAGTTTTAGGACTTTCTAAAAAATTAAATACTTAAAGAAACATTTGCCCCTGTGCATGGTGAATTGAGTTTTAGAATTCAGTTATTTCTTAAAAAAAAAGAAAAAAGAGAGATTGAGAGATTGATTGTTTATTGATTGTTTATTTCTGAGTTAATAGTGTCACTAATTAGGCTTCCTAATTGTAGGATGTGGACTAAACTCAACTTTTCGCTTACCAGTGGGAATTTGGACATTCATCCACTGGACACAGCTACAGCAACATAATCTTAAGAGTTTGTGACTGCATTTATACTTGGGTGCCTGTCCCAAGGGGCAGGGGTAGCTTCTATCAGGACAGAACACCATAGAGGACTGTTCACATGTGATGAAGTTACTAGTTCTTGTAAATTCTTGAAAATCCAAATTTCCAGTAGTGCTTAGACTTCAAAAACTATTTGGCTTTCCCCCCATCTTCTGAAACATTATTTGGGAAGGAAGAGCTCAGCTCCTACGGCATCGTGTAAAGCAGAAGCAGTATTCTTCTCTCTCTTATCCTAAATTAGCTCCACGTTTAGCTATACAAAGATGTGATCATGGGGTAAGTTGTAGTGGGGATGTACATTGTATCATGTACTCTGCACTGAATCTGAAGCTGTTCATCTCTCTTCCACTGAGTGGGAAGTCATCTCAAACTGCATCATGTTCACAAAAAATGTGGGTGTGCACAGGGATTGGTACTGTGAAACTGTGCACATCTAACCTCTCTCAGGCTACTTTGCTCCTGAGCTAATCTTTAGGGTCGCCACTTTTGCATATATGTAGAATTTAGCTATTCTACTCTGGTTTTCTGAAATGCAAACATTGAAAACATCAGAGATTCTACAGATAGATAAATAGAAAGAAAGTGAAAGAGAAATAAAAAGTGTGAAGTAGAGTGAGCCTAATAAAAATTGAAGTATTTTGAATCATCATTGCTGGAGCTAGAAAGGAAATCTTTTGTCCTTTCAGTAGCCAAAAGTACTTTCTCTTTGGCAGCAGGCTCAAATTTCTGACCATGTGGGGTTTCTATGCAAATCAGGTACTGTCTACTCAGTTATTATTGATCATCAGAGTTCAATCTCTTTGGTTATATCTACATACAGATGTTGGTCTGTATAGCCCAGATGCATTTCAGTTGCATTTTGCATTTGGTGTATTTAACCAGGTGTCTTTAGGAACACCTGTAAAATAATATATTTGAAGATGTTCCTTTTGCAGTCTTTCTAAAGTAGAAGCAAATTATCATTGCATACAAGTACTTCCCTCAAAAATATTTTTGATATTTATGCAATATATTGAAAAAAGTTTTGCAAAATATTTATCATTTTTATTGAGAAATGACTTGAGAATGAGGATGTGCTGAAAATAAGTGAGCCAGTAACTTTTCATATACATTGAGCACTGCATGCAGAATTCAAGTGGGTTGTATTGAAATGGAATAAATACGGAATAGCATTTAGAATATAAACAAGGTATGCGTATAAATTTGGAAGCTAATATCAGCAACATGAGGACAGTTTTCCTCATGTTTTCTTCAAGAGCTATGAACAGAAACCTAAGAACAAAGTAGGACTTTATTCAGAGAATCTGAATTCTGTCTCTAGTCATATCTAGGTTTCTTACTGTTTGGCTTATAAGGTTGTATATATAATAGAATACTCAAGTTCACTAGCACAGTTCTGGCCATCTGAATCTAAAATAAAGGTACAATATCTGAGATGTTTGTTACCTGCAACATGTTCCACACTGGTGGTGTATTCCGTGGTTAGTAGTGGGTCCAGTCCTGTTCAAGGTCTTCATTACTGACGTGGGCAATGAGACAGAGCCCACCCTCAGGAAGCTCACAGATGGTGCAGAGCAGGGAGGCAGGGGCGATACACCAGATTAAAAATGCCTATTAGTAAATCCCATAAAATAGTTCATTCTAAAGCAAGATCCTACTTTTAGATGTGCACCACTGTACAGAATTGCTTCTTTATTTAATTTCTGAGAGCTTCTCCTACAACTGCTGCCACAACTTTCTCCAAACTTCACCAAACTCTTTAGGAGCATTGGGAACATTTCTCAAGAAATTATTTAATACAGAAATACCCTATAAAAATTTACTTGGAACTGAGTAATTCCATATTATGTCCTTCCTTCAGTGATACTACATCTTAGAAATGAATTAAAAGTGTATTGCTGACTAAAGTTGTTAACCTACTTTTCCTGAATTTGGTATGTCAAAGGTCTTTTGGTTTCTTAACAAGGAAGAAAAAGTTCTTCTGGCATTGCCTGGAGGTTATCTATGTGCAAGGAAGGATGGATAGCTGCAAGACTTTGTGGGTTTTTATTATATGCAAAGTAATGAGATATTAAATAGTTTTGCTTCCATAATTCTACCTTCACCAGCAAACTCTCATGGGTCAGTGAGTAGAAAGAAAAACAAAAATCATACTTCCTAGTAATGGAGCAAGTGCAATAAATAGTTGTTAAACCATCCTCTAAAGATGCTATGATCTTCAAATCCACCCTTTCTTTGATTTTGTATCATCTTTTTGATACCTTCTGTCAGGACAGAGAGTAGAAAGTCGTTTTCATAGCACTATGAATGTAAGATTTTACACTTGTAAGTCTCCTTCCCTTTGTTTTCACTAAGCATGAGAGTCAACTCCTCTCATGTAATCTCGTTTAACAATTCAGAAGATACACATCTAATCTAAATTTGCTCTCTAGGCTTCCCTTACAGTCAGTGCAACAAGATAAGGAGAAAAGTAGTGTGTTTTGTTGGAGGACAGATTATTTTGCTGCATAGGATATGGTCTAACCTGAGATGTTTGAGACAGCTGAGGTGACTCATTTTTGATGCCTGTCTGTCCCCTAGTCACTGTGATGGAAACTCAGATGACCTCAGACTGGCAGTTCAACTTCAACACCTTAGGTTTGATGACACAAAGCCTACATGAACTTTCTAGTTTTTCATGTCATATTTCACTCTGAGCCAGGAGCTGAGCCTATTGCAAGTTTTTCTTTGATACAATACTTACAGAGAAAGCTCCTGAAAGAAGCAGTCATGTCTTCTATTAATAATTTCATATTACATTTGACCTCTGCTGCTGTGGTTTTAAGAAAGGCAGTCCTTGGTACTTCTCATTTTTATTAGAGAAACTCTTTATCATACAAACTGTTAAGAAAAGTAATTAAATTTACCTGAGGTCACTCTTATTTCATAATTCCTGGCCATTAAAAGCCATAGAGAGAGCATTTGAAATTAATTAATGTTACGACCTCTTAAAGAAGATACATGGCAATTCACTAGTAATGTAACTTCTAGTGATGTCATACTAATAATGTAACAGTAGTAATGTAAGCTTCTATGTCCACCAGACATTTATGATATTTTCAAGGATGAGAGCTTTCTTATTAAAAAAACCCTAAGATTTCCCTTCATAGTGTGAATACTTACATTAGCAATTGTTAATGTAGAAAATAAAAGTGTTCTTATCATGCTGGTGGTTTCTTTTCAAGTTTCTCATGGGTCTATCCATTTCACCACCCGTCACCCCCAAGGGCTCCTCTTAGTTCTTTGTCCTTTATATTGAATTTTGAATGAAACTTATAGAAATTTCAGCCTTGTTTCTTTAGGAACTACAGTTGAAATCATCAAGCTCACTTTCGTTGTCTCCAGTTGGTGACAAATGGCAATTTTATTTAGCAGTGGATGCTTCTCTTTGAGGTTCGATTGATGGATGAGGCCAAAAGAGCTTGGGCCAGCTGACAAGGTTACCAGACCAGCTGTCTGCCCATCCCTGCTGTGGGGTGTCTGTGCTGTTTGTCAGTCACCTTTGGAACCACTGCTGGTTGCTGTGGAGTGTTTTCAGGCAGACTCTAGTCGGTGACAGCTGACTAAAGTGTTGTGCTGCAAACGCTGGTGGTTCCAAAACTCACCGACGAGCAACTCGGACATCTGTGTGGCAAAGGCAGGCTGGACAGCTAGTGGGACAAGAGTGTCAGCTGTCTCAAACAAAGACAGCTTTTTGACATTCACGAGTCGTTCATTTTGTCCTCGCTTTCTTGTGTGTTTGGTTTTGTTTCAGGTTATAATTAGCCTGCTGTCTAAGAATCCCAACTCTGAAATGTTTTTGAATGGGATTGTGTAACCCCAGGTGTGTTTTGAGATTTCACTACAAAAAGCTAAACTGCTTTTCATTCTTGTCTATAGGCTGGAGCAAATGTGCTTCTGCAAGATGTTAATGGAAATATTGCACTTGATTATGCTGTAGAAGGGACTGAATCTAGCAGCATCCTTCTGATGTACTTGGAAGAAAATGGTAAGTCAGCTCTTCAGCTTTTAGAATGCTTTTATTGAACATGTCATAAAAATGATAAGGACGTATATTGACCTGATGTAAGTCACACCAAAGCCAATTGAACTATATTGGATTGGGGATGAAGGGGAGGAAGGTGATTTGGAACGACAAAAGTTTTCAGTGTGTTTAAATTGGAACAACTAACAAAGGTTAATGGCAGTTGTCATTGTCAAAACTGCTTTTGACCTTTTGTATGGAGATGTTAGAATGTAATTTCAAAGCAGTAAAACTGCAGCAATACAGAAGCTTTTAAAACAACTAATTTAACTGTTCAAGGACCAGGTTCTACATTTTGTTTTACTTCCCATGTATAGTCTCAGAGAATATTTTTTTTGAGTGACAGACTGCTAAATAAATAAATCTTTGCAAATAATTTGAATGAAAATGCATATGATACTTTATCCCTTTTTAAAAATATTAAGGTTTTTTTTGGTTATTTATTAATTGTGAAAATACTGTAGCTAGGTTTCTATTATGAATTATGCTTAATATGTTATAGATGACAGGACTTGTATTGAAAAACTGGGTTTGTTGCTCACCAGTTTAAAATTTAGATAAGAATTCTGAAGTGAGATTTCTAGCATTGCTTTTGACTATGATAGGTTGTCTTAAGATTGTATGTGGCTCATCTTAACACCAAGGAAAAGGCATTAAGCAAATATAATGAGCAAAAATGTAAAAATGTGTATTTTCAACATTGCCTCCATATAAGAAATCTTTTTTAACATAAACTTTAAGTTAAATTATATTTTTTAAATAAACACTTAAGGAAAGTGTCAAGGAAATCTCAGTGTCAGGTCCTATACTGCACACATCTAGTGTATTGCATGTTTTATAATTTTGTTTCCTCAGTGCATGGCAGTGTCTTTACAGCTCTGGTTTTGGATTTTTCTAATGGCAAAGCACCTATTAGCTTCCAAAAACTTTATTGCTTTGAAAAACATAGATATTTATTGTCTAAATGTTCCAAATACTTTGATTCATATTTAACAGGTAATATGCAAAAATCCTGTAGCATACAAGATGTAGTCTGCTCACTTGCAGTTGTTAATACAGGTCTATCAGAAAATGTTTCCTCTTTCCTTGGTTTGTCTCTTTTTTTGTTTGGTTGAAAGATGAAATAGATTTGGAGAAAAAATTAAAAGGTTAGTTAGTTTCTAGTTATCTGTGGTATCTCTTTTACAATAGATACGAGAGGCACTTCTCCTAATTAAACAGTGATTCTGTGAATGTGGGAAGTTACCAAATTAAAAAGCTTAAACATTTTGAAGATGACTGCCTCTACTAGCTTTAGATAGGTAAGCTCAAGCTAATCATCCAGACCTTTTTGTCAGGAGAGCGAAAGAGGAAATGCATGCATTGTTTCACCTCTTCCTAACCTGGCTGGGTGAGGAAAACTGACTGCCAGGACTGCTTCTTTCTGCTGGCTAATAAGAACTGAAGTTGACAAGTTGAGGGTTAGACTGTTAGGATGGATCAATCCTGCCCCTTAACTGCAGCAGTGCATGAAAACCTGGCCTTCGGGTGATCAGTGTCAAAATGCCCATCAGCTCTGCTTGGTCTGCTACTATTCTTGTAACAATAGACAGCTCAAAGTATCCTTATTTTGCACTTGACTTCTGAAATTTAGTTAATACCTACTGAAATATTTGTGTAGCCTACCATGATTAATAGTAATTGAGGATCCTTGAAGGAAATTAAGCTGTATGAATAAGTATGAATTACTTTGAATTTCCCAGAGTAAATGTTTCTCTATGGATTTTTTTGGCAAAGTTCTCCTCATAGCAGCAATCCCCATGTACACCTGCATATGAATATCCCAACACAGAGCAATGTCAGGACCAAGTCTTGTTATACAAGATTAGCTGATCCCGCTGTCAATACCATCTTTGGCCTGTAGTGTTGAGAAACACCCACCCGTAGTCTCACCCTGTAACAACAATGTATAAGGAATATTCCCCCATTCTCTGAACTTCCCTGCATTCCTTAAATGTTTTCATAATATTCTCCGTTCAGCTGTGCAGCCTGGTTTACAGTGTCAAGAAGAGATTTGTGTGTAGAATAGACTACACTCTAATCATTGCCTCTAATTGCAGAGTTCATGGAGAAAAGTAAAATTAGGTGCCTTTTGGCTCAGCTAATGAGAAAAACAGAAGCTATCAACTTACTTCAATGAAACAAAGCAAGATTGGAACAAGTAGCTTTGAAGCCACAGAAAACTTTGTTAATTGGGAGCATTAGAATTCTTAGAAGTCTAGTGTGTATATAATTTCTTACAGATTTCACTACTGTGGTAGTTCACTGTATCTGTTTAATTTCACTACAGATCTTTGTGACTGAATCTTCTTCATTGTTTGAAGTAACCTAATTTACTCAGCGGAAGGCCTGGAGCCATACGTGATAACAATAGCCTTGGATGCCTTTAATGATTTATATATTTTAAAACAGTTAGTGGAGTTAGTTCTTTGAGTTCTGCTTGTAAATGATCTCTTAGGGCACAGGAGTACCACAAGTACAAAATATTGTAATCATCTAGCAACTGCCAGAAAGCTTCCATTTATACTTTACTGTTACGGAATATAGCATATTATGATGTTAGATGGAGATTTTACTACTGAAGTCTAATGAAATTATTAGTATTTCACTAAAAATTCTCTTGTCCTGTACAGAAATTTCTCTGCTGTTATATTATGTTATATAAATAATCTTACATTGTATACTAAAAGTAATGATTGACTGAAGAAAGCAATCAGCAGACTTCAGTTACCTAAAAGAACACAATTTGAGGTACATATTCTCTGTATATTAAGAGTATTGTTTCTGTTGGGCAATAATTCTGGCATATTGTAAGCTTCATTTACCATGACCCTAATCTAGGATGGAAGGGAAAATACAGCATCCTGTTTCATGTTTAGGAGAGTGAAATATCTTAACTGTATGATCTTAGATAGTGTCCAGGGGACATTCAGAAGTCTAGTGGGCTCATGAGCTCAAGCAGTTTATTTGGGTTGATTTATCTAAATCTAATGTCTGGTAGTCACTCTATAACAAACTCTTCTTAGAGCAAAAGAGATGCTTTGAAGGCAGGCATCTGTAATGAGGTACATGAATTAGGATCTGAACTGCCTGCATCTTTCCATGTGCTCTGAAGGGAGCCCAGAATGGCCAGCTGAGACATAGAAGTCTGCTGCACAGCATGACTGTTAGGATATTTAAATTTACAGGTCTATATGTAGGTGCCTATTCAATAGTCTGTATTCCTATCACCAACAGTGCAGTTCTAGGAAATGCTGACTATAGAGAGCAGAAGGGTTAATAATTTGACCAGCCATAAGGAAAACACCAGTAAAAGCTGTTAAATCTGAT
Organism: Daphoenositta chrysoptera; assembly: GCA_013397915.1. Classification (NCBI taxonomy): domain Eukaryota; kingdom Metazoa; phylum Chordata; class Aves; order Passeriformes; genus Daphoenositta; species Daphoenositta chrysoptera. Next base: position 900,604 of record VZRO01002270.1, read on the forward strand.
CTGTGCCAAGATGATGTTGGTTTTCCATGTTTGTGGTGTTCTTGTTTTGCTGTGAAAAGAAAATCATGACATTTAAGGACTTCAACATCTGCCAAGGCAAGGCCAATGGAGAATAGCCCTGGTGGGACTGGAGATTCTACTTCTCTCTAGGCTCCCTTCCTGTGCTAAGCCATCTTTATATAATTTCTTTTCATTTTGTTTTTATTTGAAATTTTCTTTGTTGCCACTTACACCTTTAGCTTCATATCCATTCATTATTTACTTTCAGGAAGTGTCTCCCTTCAGAGGTGAAATGAAAATAATAATATAAAAAGATTTTTTTTTTCCCACTATTTGTCCTGTTTTATTTTAAACCTAATTGATTATTGGAATCATCAAGAAATTCCACCCAGCACCTTCCATACCCTTTGTTTTGATGAATAACAACTTTATATTTTAAGGCAATTCTTTTGATTTAATAATGGCATTTTAAAACTATCAAACTTTAAATGACTGCCAGTGTATTCTCTGTTTCTGGAGGCAGTATTCTATTGTAGAACTGTGTCAGTGAAACTCTGATCATGGCATATGATCTTTGTTTCCTCCTTTTCCATTAGGCTGTTTTAAATATTTAAGACTTTGAGGAATGCAACATTTTTGTTTATCTCCTTACTTGATATTTAGTTGTATAGTGTATTGCATGACTCAGCTATAAACTAAAAATGATTGACAGATAGTTCTTAGTTCTGTATTTGCCAAGTCACAGGAGGTGACACATTCACTGTAATTCATTTCCAAAAAAAGAGTTTTTCTCTTTTGTCCTCCAAGATCTCAGGCTTCAGTTTTCAGTAGGACAATCATGCATTCCAAGAACATCAGCCTTGTTAATTAATCTGAGAAAAGAATATTTGGACATTTATGTCTTTTTTTTTTCCTTTTTTTTTTCAACTGTCTATATATCACACATCTGAAAGCAAATTTAATAGCTTTCTTGTCTGTTGTGTAGTGAAAGTTTCTTGCAGTAGCAGATCATTACAAAAGTGAAAGAAAACCATCTGTTGTGATTTTATTTTTTGAAGAATGACTATATTTAAATAACATATCTACCCGAAGGTACAGATGGTATTTCTTTTTCTAGTGTGACACAGGTACAGAAGAAAAAATGGGTATTGCTTTTCTGCAAAGTGTTTTACACAGTATTACTCACTTTCTGTGGGGGCAAATTAATTTAAAATAGCTGGTTAAAAGTTATTGACCTTTGATGGTAATAGAGATTTCATGCACTTTAAAAAAAAATCTATTATGCTCTTCCAAGCTGGGGGAATAATGGCTCTGTTTTGTTCCCTGAATATTAAAAGGATCAAATTCAGGTGTCCCAGAAAACTGCATACAGAGCCAAAATCATGTGCAAGCCCTATCCATTTAGGTGGTTTTGGATGGTTTAAATCAGTTAAAATATTGTGCAGATTTTGCAAATACAGACCGTGGTTTGTTAAATTCTTACTGGCAAGGGGATTAAGCCTTACTCTTCAGGTGCAAAATAGAAGAAATAAATTTATTTTTCTGCCTTGTAGCAGTAGGTAGAATAAAAAAAAAAAAATACAAGAAGCTTCATGTTAGTACAGAATCCTACATTGAAGATAGTTTTTAACATTAGCCAGAAATAGCCAACTTGTAAATAGCTACAATAAGGAGAATTTCCCTGAAGCCAACAACATACGGGGAATGACATGTGCAGGAAAATCTGATTTAGAAAAGTCGTGGGCAAGGATTAAGGAAAACTTTACTGCAAACCTGACACTTTACAGTAATCTAGAATGTGATAGGAAGATCTACCAAAAAATATTTTTGATTTAAACTGTAAGTTCATTTGAAGTTACCCATAAAATCTGGTGTGGTTGCACTAAAAACTCCCACACAGCTGCTCACCCATTCCCTTCCTGACAAGGACAGCAAGATTGCTCACCACTTACTGTCACAGGCTAAACGGATTCAGCTTTGTGAAAATTGTCAACTGGAATAGGTTCAGGTAGTGGGAAACAGAAAGACAAACATTAGAACAACACTTTTCCTCCCCTTTTCCTAGGCTTCAGTCCTTCACACCAAACTCCTCTACCCTCACAAGCAGCACAAGGAGGTGGGGGAGCCCGCATTGGTAGGTGGCAGTCTTTCTCTCTCTGCCCCTTTTCTTCTTCACACTTTTCCTCTGCTCCATGTGGGTTTTTCGCAGGTGCAGAGCTGCTCCAGGGTGTCTGTCTGCTTTGCCGTGGGTCACGCTTGGCTGCCAGGCTCAGCTGTGTCCTGCTGAGGCTCTGCTGGGACTCGGGGGACAGCCCCTGGCTCTCCCACACAACCTGTCCCTACAGCCCCACAGCTGCCAGCACCTGGACAATACATCTCACTGTGTGTTTCTCTACACTCTGGCACTTTTTGTGGGAATAATCAAAATGAAAATCCCAGTCGTGTGTATTTTTCATTAGTTTTGATTGTTATTGGTTAAAAGGAATTAATGTGTACAGCAAAATGTTTTAATGTTGAGATTGTGCTACAGAAACCCTTAAAAAAATCTAGTAATCCAACAAGGGGAAAAAAATCCTAGAGTTTCTCCAGTGCAGACAAGAAAAACAAAATATATAAATCAGTATAATTTCATAAAAATAGTGGTCTAGACTTTAATATTTAAAGAACCTTAATTAAGACATTAAGGAATTATTGCTAATATACTGCAGTAAGAAATGACTAAAATTCCAACACATACAGATTTTAAGCACTAAAGATCAGCAAGCTTCAGCTAAAACTATATCCCCTGTTATATTTTCTGTTTTAGAACCATATGCACCATGATCTTGATTTACGCTTACAAATTTTCTTTCAACAATATTGATGCAGTAGGTTGACAGAAAAATAGGCAATCAAAATCAAACAGCCTCAGGGTTGCTCAAAGTTTTTTCACTTTGATTCTTGTTGATTGGGAACCACCTACCCATAAGATTATCAGGCACAGAAAAGCTATTTTCTGCAGAAAGCCTGAATAATTGATGGTAGGGGCTAGGTGTTGGTGTTGCCACTAAGAACAGAGGAACAAATGAAATATTTCAATAGGCCCTTTCAAAAAATAAAGCACATGGAAAACATGATAGATTTGGAAAGGTCATAGTTGAGAATGCTCATCTTTCTTTGGCCTTTGAGTTTTCTAATAGAAGTGTGAATAAGCTGCCTTAATTTTTAATTTTTTCTCTTTCTTGGGGAGCTGACTTTGAAGTCTTAGATTCCTCATAATATTTTTGTGCTTCCAGCATGTTACTCATATGTTTCTATCAAAGGGAAGACCTTTAAATTCACTGACTTTTGACACGGAAATTTACATTTAAAATTATAGTCATTAGCTAATGATCTAGTTTTCTAACAGACGCTAAAAGGAAAACAGGCATCTCCTTGATGAATAGGCTTTGCTAGGATTTGAAAAAAGATTGTGAAGAACATCAGGAACTGGGGATGCCTTTTCAGTATCCTTTCAAACAACTTATCAAGAAATTATCTAATTCATTACCATCAGAAGCATATTTTCACTTTTTTATAGAACTCTTAAAACTATAACCTTTATCAAGTTGGAAGAAGATGTCAGTGCCTGCAGTGCACCCACAGGCCCTGCGGCCTCCCCTCCACCCCTGCTCCCAGGGGCTTGGCTGCCTGTGCTCCAGGCCAGCTGTGATGGCCTTGTGACCTGGGAGCTGTCAGGTGGAAAGAGCTAAGCCATGAGGCAAAGCTGGGAGCAGCACTGTCATGATCTTTCACCATCCTTTGTCTCTGGAGCCACATTTGGTCTCAGGTCCTTGCTTGAGATAGTCCTGTGCCCAGCCATGATCCTTGCTGACCCCCACCCTGGACCACTGACTTGACTCCTTGCTTCACCTGATTTACTTGGATTTGTTGTTAGAGGCTTTCCTGGCAATCACAGGACTGCTGTTGGCCCTGATTCCCATCACCAGACCTGCTTGATTTTCCTTTTTGGGTACTGTGGGACTGTGCTCTGGTCAGTGACTGCTGACCTGCCCAGCCTGTGTTCACCCTCATCTCCTGCCTCCCTTCAATGTGTTGAGTAGTCTGCTTTTACTGCTCTCTCACAAAAAGATTTAACTATAACATATTAAAACCTTGCAGTAAAATCTGTAGTGTAGAAATATCATCTGTGATGATCTCATTTCAGACATGATATTTACCACAAGTAGCTGCAGACAGTGATATACTTATTTTGCTTCTGTGTTCTAGTAGTACTATTAAAAATAAAATAATGAACATGCAATACATAACCACAAATGAATGCATTAATATTAAGCCTTGAGATTGTGCCACTCTTTTGCAATAAATTACAAAAAATATTTTTGTTTTCATGCAAGTTAAGAGACAGTTCACTTAACTAATTTTAGCTGAAAGGATCATCAGTGTCCTTATTGTGGAAGAGAGAGGAATAAAAGCATGTTCACTAGAGTGGGAGAATTGTCACTCTGATATGTACATGAGGAGGAGGTGGGAACTTCACTTCTGATAGGATATTCAGACTAGAAGGAAATAAACCTTATCAGCCCAGAAAGCCAACTGTGCCTTGGACTGCATCCAGAGCATAGTGGGCAGCAGGTCAAGGGAGGTGGTTCTGTCCCTCTACTCCATTCTGGTGAGGGCCCGCCTGCACTGCTGCATCCAGCTCTGGGCTCCCAGCACGGGAAGGACATGGACCTGTTGGAGCGAGTACAGAGGAGTTCACCAAGATAATCAGAGGGATGGAGAACCTCCCCTATAAGGAAAGCCTGAGAGAATTGTGCTTATTCAGCTTAGAAAAGAGAGGGTTTTGCAGTGACCTCGTTGCAGCCTTCCAGTACCTGAGGGTAGCTTATAGGAAAGATGGAAAGAGACTGTTTACATGGGCCTGTAGTGACAGTGTTGAGGACCGTTTTTAGGCTTATTAGTTACCTGTTTTCTCCGTTAAGAAATCCTGCCCTGTTTGTATGGTTTGCCCCGATTAGTTCTTCACCCCGCCTTTCCCCTAATGTCGATTATGCCCTGAGCCCTCCTCTGTTATACCCCTATTGGTTATGTACTTGTCACCGCCCCTGGTGCCTCCTACCCTTAAAAACCCCTGCACACCCTGAATCCTTGCTTTTCCGTCCCTGGACCCCTTCAAGAGTAAAGGCTCTTGGAACTCCATACGGAAGCCACCCCCTCATCCTTGCCCTCGTTGGCGCTCTTCCCATCGGGCTCGCTGTCTCCGCCCTGCTGACGGGGCGTCGCTGTGCTCCGCTGGCAGGAGGCCGCTGAGGACACCCACTGCTGGCGCAGTGAGGGCATCCCCGGGCTGAACCCTGAGCCGCGTCATGACAGGACAGGGACAATGGTTTTAAACTGAAAGAGAGTAGGTTTAGATTAGATAGGAGGAAGAAATTCCCTACTGTGAGGATGGTGAGGCACTGGAACAGGTTGCCCAGAGAAATCATGGATGCCCTATCCATGGGAGTGCTCAAGGCCAGGTTGGATGGGGCTCTGAGCAGCCTGGTCTAGTGAAAGATATCCTTGCCTATAGCAGGGTTATTGAACTAGATGATCTTTAAGGTTCCTTCCGACCCAAGCCAGTCTATGAAATCAAACATGCTTCACTAAACATATGGGATGATATCTTTAAAGGCAGACAGGCAAAACCCTCCAGCAACAATCAGTTGGTACTGCTGCAGTGAGTTAGAGCTATAGGCTATAGTGGTTTTGCAAGTATACCTTCCTTTGCAGAATCTGAAAATATTGGCTTCCCTTCTCACGCAGTAATTGTTGCTGGCATGTATCTGTTTGTATGCTGACCTTTGAAAATCAGATTCACATAATGCCAAGCGATATGCACAAGGGCTACTGAACAACATAATCTCACAAAAATAATGCCGTTTACAAAGATATCTAATAAGCAGCCAGAAAAGTCTTTCTAAAACTTTCAGCAAATAAAGTAATAGCTACATCTGAATATTTCAATGAATGAAAATCAGTATTTAAAGAATTGTACCATGACTTTCTTTGTTTTTAACATGTCTGTCGTATCCTACACTGCAGAGAAGAAAAACACAAATTCTAAACCATGGTATCCCCTGAATTATAGAAGAGTAGGAGAGGCTCATCATACATGAGGTGAAAAAAGCCTTGCATCTACAGCGCTGTGCAGGAAGGGCAGATACAGTTAAGAGTGAGAGAAGACTCAACTATGAGAAGACAGAATGGCTTCTCAAAGCAATTGCAAGTTTTTAGTGTACATTTGTGTTTGCAAGACAAGATGCTGTTGACCTCTCCTTAAGAATGTTAAACCCACTGGAGAATGAGACCTGCATGTTACAGCAAGAGTGGCTGCTGGGGGTGTGTGCCGTGGGTGTTTGCCAAAGAGTACTTCAGTGTTTTGCTTTGTGCTGGTCCCAGGAATGGGGGTTGCCCTTGCATGCTTCTTTGTACTGGACATTTTTTTGTGAGAAAAATATGTTAAATAGCAATCCTCAGTTCTGTTTGCCTTGTATTTCTTTATCACTGAAACTTTTGGAAAGTTACTTTTGCATTAATTATCTGAGGTTTTTCTGTTCCTTTTGGTTGTCAGTTCTGTAACCATATGCCAGAGAAGGTGAGACAGCCAAAGCACATGAAATGGCCTTGTCAGGTGTTTTTCTTAAACAGTGAGAGGTAATTTATTTTGTAGCTTTTAGGTTATGCTCCTGCCTGTCATCAGCACTGATACTCATCATCAAATGTGTGCCCTGCAGGGTCACGGCTGTTTTAACTGTTCCTTCTCAATCTTATCTCCTGCAGAATTCCTGAGCTTGTAGCTCTTCTGATTTTACTGGGTATTTGGAGTCGTATGCCTTTTATTTTTTTTCGACTTTCCATTTTTTGGAATGTGAATCCATTCCCATAGTACATGCCAATGTGTTTTTCTTCCTGTTTTTATTCATGCTGGCTGTCGTCCCATTTCAGCTGAATATCTAAACCACATTTCCCCTTTGAAAAGCAACGTGAAGGTCATTCTTTGATTCAGGTGATGAGAATTACTTACTGTATGAGTAGCATTTTGTTGTTCCATCTAAATTCCTGGAAAGTATCACTCCCTGGGGAGGGAGAACAGTCTCCCCAGAATTATGAACTTGATCAAGGGAAAGCACTTATTGACAAGGTCTCCTTGTTTGAGCCTCAGAGAATGATACATGTGCACGCTTGATGAAACTGCTTCTCAGCTCCCCACCAGAAATGTCTTTGCTCAAAACCTAATAGCTCCTGAGTTCTTGAAATTCAAAACTACACTTCTAAGACTGCAACTTAGAATATTTTTACATGTTTTCATTATATTTTTTGGAAAGGTAGAGAAAGGGAAACTCTATTGTTTCTGCAGCATTTTCAAACTCACTGTGGATATTTAAAAAGTGAAGTCTGTGGAATCATGTCGCTTTGGTACATCTCTTCCCCAGCTGATCTACTTCTATTTTTTTAATGAAATGTGTATCATTCCTTTATACAACTATTAGTTTGAAGCCAGTAAAGCTGTCTTGAATATGTTTCGGATTCACACAGACTGTGACTTTTGTTGCACTGTAGCATGGTTTATGTGTTTTCTCTGAGCTGATGGCTGCATTACATTTACAATACAATTGCAACTGAATGCTTTTCTTGATTTCTTCTTCATTATGAGCAGAGTTAATCTTTCAATGGCCATGTTTTTTGTGGCCCCAGATAGGTCACACCAAGGTTCTATAAAAGGCGATTTACAAGGAGTAAGGATCAATATTTCACTGTAAATATAAGAATGTACTGATATGTTAATTCTCTGACTATGTTGGGTGTAAGTCAGTAGTAAATTGCTTGAAAAGGCTGAGTGGACTCAGCTGGCCTCTGCACCCAGCCTGTAGGCAATACTGTAATTTACGTCAAATATGATGAAGGAAACAAACTGATAATAGCTGTCCTTCACTCTCAGTATTTTTTTTTTAATTTTTCTTTTTTTCTTCCTGGGAAAATCAGAAACTGGTATTTCGAGTTTGTGGATTGTGAACTTTGTTTTTGGGTGTCTGAGGTATTCTCAGACAACAGAGGTATTACATTAATTTCCACCCGTTTCCTCTCTCCTTGAAACCAAAAACTTGTTCTAATTGTTTCCTGGACATATCAAGAGGAATAAAAAATTGACTTAAGTTCTGTTAGCAGTACTTAAGTATGGCTGCCTTCATCAGGTATAAAATTCTTCATATATTTTTAAACTCTAATCTTCCTTATCTAAGAGCAATAGAAAAAACTTCATCTGGACCAATGAAGTTTCATTTTGTCTGCTTAGTCTTCAATGTTGTATGTTTAAAATGTAAAGTCAGCACTGCAAAAGATAATTAATTTTGGGTGTGTATTGCCCTTAGGTATTTGGGAGAGTTCTGTCACTGGGACAGGAGTGTTAAACCATCAATTTACTGTTGCAAAAAGCAGGAAATAGGTAGAAACAGAAGGAAAAAAAAAGATTTAATTGTCGTCATGTCGCATTGGTAGTCTGTAACTATCATCGGGTAGTTTCAAATCATTACTCTGAAATGCGGTGAAGGCATAAAAGCTTTAGTTCTGACAAAATACATTGATTGTTAGGAGACACGGAGAACATTCTGTGAAATTTGCATTGTGTTCTGGTCTAGCAACTGTCAGGCAGTAGGATGTTAAACGCGTTCTCCTTTGGGGACATTGTCTAATTTAATCTGTCAGTATCATATATGTGTGTAGATATATATATATAAAAATATACATAGATATACATATGTGTTTGTCTAAATTACATTCAGATGGAAGATCACAGGGTTAATCCAGATACAGAAGACGTAATTTTATCCATCTCATGTTTGGATTTGTGTTTTACATTTGGTGTTCTTTAGTACCATTTAGGTGACAGGTGTAAAAATAAGAGAATAGGAGGACAGTGCACTGAACATTTCACTTCAGAGCTGAAACTCTTACAAATGTTGCAGGCAACAGAACATTAAGCAGTGTGTACAGTGGCATGTTAGAAAAAAAACCCTGCAATTCTTTGATGAACTACGTATTGTCCACCCGTTTACACAAATTCCAGGGCAGATTAAAACTAAGGAACTCAAAATATGATTTCACCCTGAAACATGCTTCAATTTTTTTAGTAATGTAAGAAAAAACTTCAAGAACTGTTGAAGATAAAATGTTAAGTGAAATACATAATAATTAAATTAATTTATAGTTTATAATTTTTCAACTCAGTGACAAATGTAGAAGAGAAACAAAAAAATCATTTATTCATTTGAGTTTTTTGCTATGTCATGGCCAGAACAGAGAGGAAGAATTTCTATACTCAAATAACATTTTCTATAAATGTTTAAATAATCACATGGAGCTAGAAGCAAAAGAATGAAGCTCTGAATTTTGGTTATTTATTCCAATCAACTCACAGCCAGTTGCTAATTTAACCACTTTGCACTTTTGTTTTATCCTGTTTCTTATTTTAAACCTCTTCAGACTGGAGGCCTTGCTTTCTTTTGGTTATAGACTGCCTTGCTTATCTTCTTTTTAACACTGTTCTTTGACAGTTATTCTTTCAGTAGCATTGCTGACATAAGCAGTCCCATACCCTTCATTCCTTTCATCTCCTCCCATTTGTTCCTACTGCCATACCACATTTCCTCTTGGTTAATGGGGCCTTGGAATGGTCTAGGCTCTGCTGAGAGAACTAATCCCAGTTAAAAATAACCCAGGCACCTAAAAAAGTGTTGAGTTTTAATGTCATTTGCTTAATTTCACAATCTCTCAAGCAGTTGAGCCACCAAATTTGAGGGACTGGTCTGGGTACTGTGATGTATATGCAGGGCTGAAAGAATGCAACTAGGAAAAAACTCAATTAAGTCCCCAACACTAGAGTGGCTTCCTTAGATTTTTAAATTCTTTTCCCAGTCACAGCTGTTTCACACTCCCAGTGAGTTTCATGATATTGCAGCTCCTTTACCTGCAACTGCTCTTGCAGTCAGTAGGAGATCAGGGTGGTTTATTGGATATTGCCGACTGACTTAAACCATCCTAATAAAAATAGGAGTAAACTTTTTGTTAAATTTAGGTAAGTAAAGGCTCTAAAAATATACATTAAAGTCTTAATAAATGTTAATTAAGCTTTTAAAAACCCAGAACATTTTTATCGACGAATAGCAGAAGTTTTTATCCTTTTCTTTTGGCAGGGGTAGAGCTGAACTCCTTGCGCCAAATGAAGGTACAGAGAGCTATGACAATGCTTACAGATGTCCGACAGCTCATCTCAAGTGGAGGGAGTGTGAATCAAAAGAATGATGAAGGAGTTACCCTGGTGAGTAGGAACGTGTAATCACCACCCTGGGAGTGTGCATGTATTGCGACAAGTTCAGCATGTTTGCAAGTCAATTCTCTTATGAAGGAAAATAAACCAAGATTGTGGTTCTGGCCTTTTAAAAATAGATGCATGTCAATTCCATAAATTCAATACAGATTTTAAAATAGGGTAGCGCAACATCTCATCTTTTTGCTCCTGGCCAGTAAATACGCAATGTAAAAATTATTAGCAAAAATATTAACACCATAGTTTCAAGCTGTTTCAAGGAGATACTTGTGGTCTCTGACATTCTGTGTGAGAGAGGGGCTGAAACTTCACTCTGTGATTCCCGTTTTTGTCTCCTGTCTTCTGGCTGAGCCCAAGTAAAACACTGTTTCGTGTATCAGTCCCATCTTGATTCAGTGAATTGAAGCATTCACCATGTGTGGACAAGTACTCCTACTCCCAAATTCGCATGTTATTTGTAGTCACTTGGTTTAATTACACCTTTTTTCTGCAAATAGCTCATCTATCCCTTTGTTTTGTCAGTACTTCTACTTCTTCAGCTGTCAAATAATTCTAAATTAATTTCCAAAGCATGTCTGTGGAATGTTCCGTTTGCGTATAAAATCTTCAACACCATTATCAATCAATCAATCAATCAATCAATGGTAAATCAGCAGTGTTAATATATTGAAAAACTTTTTAAAAGTAATTTGGTTTTTTCTGCAAATACTGTACTGATATAATTAGAGCAGTAATACTTATTATTATAATTTCTGCATTTGCATTGAATTACATTGCATGATACTGAATTAATATACTGAATCATTAATATTGCATACTTTAATATCTGTGGAGTGTTTAAGCTATAATCAAAAAAGTGATCAGCCTAATACCTGGGATGGTTGAATCCAGCCAGTAGTTCTCTCTAGAAACAGAGCACTGTGGCTTCTGGGGTGGCCACCCCAAGGCACTTAACTGTTTAAAAATAGGGGGGAAGGAGGGACAGGGTGGGAAGAAACAGCACAAACTTTAGTTTATTTCATTAAAACATTGATTCACCTTCCAGTTTTCTGGTATTTTTATCTAAGCTGCTAAATCACATAGCTATTGTACTTAACTTCTATTCCTATTTTTGTCAGAATTGTCTTAGGTAAACTGAATTATGAACTTAGATAATTATTACTGTGTAAAACCTTTTCTGTAGTTAGCTGAAATAGTTGAAATACATTTCTGAAAGATGTTTATCAGAACTGCAAATACTGGGAGAAAAACATTGGGGATACTTTGTTTTTTTGCTGTTTGCTTAGTAGAATGTTGACAAAAGGGATACTATTTGTGTGAATAATTTTTATGCTGAAATCTGGTATTTTCAAGCAGTAGATACAAAGTAGGTATTTTTGCTTCTCTTTGAGATTTCTATTATGTGAAACTTTTGTCTGACAAACTGGTGGAAAATCCAGAATTTGTTAAACAATTCTCTCTTTATTCATGAGTGTTGAGTCAGCAGGTCTGTCATGGTTGTGTGTATATCAGAGGGTTCTGGGAACCATGTTTTGTTCCTCTTCATCTGTCTGTACAAAAAAGACAAGTATCTCTGTTTTAAGTCTCAAATCAGGTTTGTTTTCTCTTGGCAGAATGCATATCTAAGTCCACATGTAAGTTAAGATGAATCAAGAAAGAAATTACTGTTGTAAATATATAAATACACACATTCTCATAGATTCATAACACCTACATTTGTGCACATGTAATACAGACAGACACAGCATATTTGGTAAAATTAATTTTTCTCTTGTATTCTCCTGTAATAGTTTTTCTTTGAAAGCTTTCAGCCATAAAGTATTTCCTATGAGCTTTTAAACTGCTTGAAAATAGCACTTGTCAAGTTGATGCCTGAATAGAAAATGTAATTACTTCTGTAAAACACACCCTCTCTCCACCATGAAGCTATGTCAAATTTCAGGAAAAATTTAAGGGTTTTGTATATGGGAAATCATAGCATGCAGAATCAAAGTTCTGCCCCCAGGAGAGTTTTGCACCCTTTCCAGGGGAAGATTTAGGATGAGTTGTACTGTTGCCTCTGTATCAATCATGTTTATAGTGAAAACTTTATGCATACTCTGCATGTGCAGCAGAACCAGAAATAGCAGGTAAGGCAAATAATATCCCAGACTCTCATTTTAGTGTCTCCTATTCTTACAGTGACTTTGGAACTACACAGTTATAGTAACAGGTTTATTGCAAGACCTTTTTATTGTCATTATCCATCCATTTCAATCATAAGAAAAATAATATCTTCAGCTAACAATGCTTCAAGGAGAAAAAGTCATGCAGTTGGGCTATGTGGTTTGGGGATACAGGTACCACCTATGATCTCACTTTTCAATTTCTGCAATATTCCTATGCCCTATTCTTACACACCAATGTCAGTATTAAATTCTTCTGACTGGGGATGAGCAGTTATATTGTGCCAAATTCAGATCTTGCCCCCCTTGTTCCTAGAGGTGAAAGGAAAGTTCAAATCAGAGGAGAGGACTGTGAGAAAGTAAAAACCACTAAACTGTAACCTGGATCAATCTCATCACATGAAATAAGTACCTCAACAGTTATTCACCGCATATTACAAACGATTTCCATCAAAACTTGCAAATGACAATTTTTCCCTGATGTAGGATTCCTTACTGCATTTTCTTCATTTACTTGATTATTATGAGAGAAAATAATTTTATTGCCCTAATTTCTCATTCCCTTTTTCTCATTTCACAAGACCTGTTTGATATTATATTGCTTTTATATTTATTTTGCCTACTTGCTATTTGTATTAATTAAATAAAACCCAACATGTCTGCTGGGTTTTTTTTAACATAAAAATTCTCATTCTATAAATAACATATAGTGGAATTGATTGCTGATATAAATGCCAAACACATACAGAGCCTTAAATAATCGTAATTGCAAAAAGTAATGTCCATCTCCTCAAATCAACCATTAATAAAGACATTTTTGAGTTTCCTTTTTCCCTTTTTTGCCATTACAGTTTTCATACTTTCTTTATCACTCTTACTGTATTGGCTACTCAGACTGACAAGCTATGAGCAAGCACAGCTACCTTTGAAGTTGTCCCTGCTTTAGCACCAAGTTGCTCTACTTGACCTCCTGAGGTTCCTGTGGACCTGAGTTTCTCTCAGTCTGTTACTGCATTTTCCACCCTCCTCCTGTTCCACTTTGACTCTTAAGTGAAGTTTACAGACACAGAAAATCAACTAGAATTATTTAAACAATTACCAATTAAAATAATTAACTATCGAGGGAAGTGATGCAACTATAGGAAATAAAATCTCTCTGGTTCAAAACTGATAAAGTATTTTTTGTCCCTAATTTTGTGCTGGAGTCGCAATGTGTTTGGTTTAATTATGTGTTAATGAATTCATTTTGGAGTAGTGTCAAGTTAAATCTGGGTTATTTGAACTGTCTCAAAAGAAAGTTATTTTTAGGCTCAAAGAGAGGTCAAGCTCTGTTGAAATGTGTTATTCTACCTGGGTTCATGAAGTCTTTGAATGTGTTTGAAAGGATGTTTTGCTTGAAGTTATATGAAAAGTGATAGTCAGACTAGATTGTTTAGTAGCTCACAATAAGCTAATATTATCTTTTTCTGGTGCATCTTGTTTATAAATGCTAAAAACGATTCTGCAGTGGTTTTCTGTCTGTAGTTATCACATGTACATTTTGTATTTGCTGTTACTGTGGTTTAGTAAAGATAGGCAATAGCACACTATGGTTGAGTTCTTTTAACTATTAACATATGCAAAATTTAACTTTTCTATTGCAGCTGCACGTGGCCTGTGCTAATGGATACAAGAATGTTGCATCTCTGATACTTGATCACGGGGCTGATCTCAATGTAGTGGATAATCAGTACTGGACACCCCTACATTTAGCTGCAAAGTATGGACAGGTAACGCATGATTTTTTCACCTGCTTCTCTTTTCTTTATGGTAGTCTTCTGTAGCAATAGCAAATGCTTTCAAGTGAGGGAGACTATTCTTATTTTAATGTAAAAAACTTTCCCATTCATGTACTAGAGAGGGCATCTCAAATGACAGAGGTCGTTTGAGAATGAACCTTTTAAAGCTATCAACCCAATAGAGCTCAATCTACCACCAGCAACAGTTTGTCTACAGCAAAAATTAAATTTGCACTGACATTTGAAAGGAAGACAAAATAAACACTTTGTCCGTTGTTTTTTCACAGTCTAATGTCAAAGTTTATTTAGCTAACTTTTTTGCTGTGTGTATTTCTGTAAATAAATGTTCAGGATTCACTTAGCAATTACATTCAAAGTTTTCCAGTGACTGAATTGTGTAAGTGTGTCCTAGGTTTGGAATTTGGAGGCCATGCCTAAACATGACTTGTGCCTCTTAATAGCCTACCTTTTCACTTTTCCTTCATCCTCATTCTCCCTAGACATGCTCAGTGAGTCGTTGTTACAGTTTGACCATTTTGGGAGAGTTATCCACAGCTCTCCACCCACATCCAGATCACTACTTACCCATAAGGATCTTCCAAAAACCTCTTTGAGGCATCTTAGCTCAGACTTCAGAAAATATAAATAATACACTTCATTACAAGAAAATAGTAAAAATGTAATAGAAGTAGTAGTAAAAATGAATGTGTTTGAGACTAGTTAGTTCTGCTGGGATAGAGATTTCTCCTATTGAGATACCCTGTGCCTGCTCTTTTACAGACAGTAAAAGCTCAGCATATTTTCATAATTGATTAAGTCATTGGGATATATATAAACATATATATATGGCCTGAAGTGTATCCTCAGTAATTTCAGATAGTGTAAATTTACAGAGAAAAATTTTCCACAAAGATATACAGAACCAAAGTTTTGTCAGCAAGTGAGGTATGAGGAGTATTTTGCATTTACTTTACTTTTAATTTAATTTTCTCATCCCATCTTACCCTGTGCTGTTCTGTAATTCTGCTACAATTCTATTACTCTCACTGGTCCATCTGCACTCACTCTGCTTGTGTTCAGATTTCAGTAGGGCAAGAATGCTCTTACTCAGAAGTAAGGGATAGCAGTGTTGCAGTCTTGAGCTGAGGCTTCTTATTCTCACGTTTTGGGATGGCTTACAAGTTAGGGCTTTGTACTGCTACAGTGTGGTTTTACTGCAGCTGGACATTTCTTCTGTTGTGAAGCTAAACCTGAGTTTAATTGAAGAGGACTTCAAAGAACTCACTTGAAAGGGCTGGAAAATCGAACTTACCTTTCCTTATGTATGTGTAGCATGTGTATGTTTGCAACACTAACTCTGGATGACTTGAAATACTCTTTTTCTCGTTAAACTAGGTATTTCTTCTTTTTGAAACAGACCTGTACGTATAAAGTTTGTAGCTGAAAGTGGCTAATGGAAAAAAAAAAGTCTTTCCTTTTGAAGAATTCTAAGAGCTCAGATTGCTGTTTTGTGAAATGATCCTTTTTGTTGGTGCTTTTGTTGAACTGCATCTCCCTTTATGTCCCAGATGACAATAGTGTTAAATCTTACTATTTCAGGAGTTTTCAGTGAGGAGTCAGGGACCAGCTGCACTAGTGTCTGTAAAAGCAGTATGGGTACACACAGAGAAAGCCAATGAAGGAACATTGTACTCTTCTTCACTAAAATTAGCCAAATACAGACCAAATATCTTCCCTTTGTAGTTTCAGTGAATAATAAAGTTTAGAGATATCTTATTATCACTATATATAATTTGCCAATGTCATTTAGGAGATAAATACAGCTTTCATGTGATTCTGTTTGTAAGAAACAACTTAATAATTTAAATTCCTTTATAAAAGGGATTCATTAGATATCAGGGAAATATTCCTTTCAGTAACTATGCCAGGGTGTTTTTAAAATTTCCTTTCTTATGAGGATAATTTAAAAATATCTTTTAGCCTTAGGATGGATTCACATGCACAAGATATTTATAATTCACTTTTGAGTAACTAATTATAGACTAATAGGAGTATTGTTACTATTTCGGGTAAAAGTAGTATGGCAGAAAGGGAATAACCTTAGACAAGACATGATTTGGATAGTCTCTTTTAAATTAAAGTATTATATTTATGAGGGAATAGTTATCTTTTAGCCAAAAATCTTAATGTTCCCTGAAAAAGTCATTAATAAAAATTCTGGACTTGATCCCTTACAGTTTCACACTCTTCTAACACCTATTTGTGGCATATTTTTCAAGAAGTCACACTTGAAAAACTTGCTCCAGTGATAAATCTCTATCTTGTACTGGAAGACTGTCAGAAAGTCTATTTGGTTTTAGTTTACTGTCCTTTAAATTCTTGGGAGGATTTCTGTCCTTCCAGGAATGTATTTGAACAGCAAAATAGCCTTTTCTCATCTTATAGCTTGTCTAATAAGCAATGATCCTTTAATTACTGGTCACAGAAATTTCAGAAAACCTGTTTTGAACCATTATCATTGAATAGTTTGCTAGCACTGGTGCTGCACTGCCTGCAACCAAACCCCATCCAATATAGGAATAGTGTTGTATTCCAGGAGCCATAAGGACTGATAATTTTTCCTGTTTATAAAATAGCTACAGATGTATTTTTCATGTGGAGAAGCTTCTCCCCTTAATAAAATGCTATCGAATTAGTTATACAAATTACAGATTTATTTTTTGAACTATTTTGTATTATAGACCTTGCATACATATGTTTTGCGTATTATTGTACAAAAAAAAAAAAAATTGTAATATGAAGAAATTGTTAGACTATTTTAGAGTGACATCCAGACTCAGTTGAAGGTCCTGAGCTCTATACATATATAGTTCTATGTTTTCAAATACACAACATGGGAAAAATCCCACCACATCTGGCTGTTTGTAAGAGCATAGCAATAATAGAGATGGTACTAATTTACTTTACCTGGGAGAAAAAAAATAAAAAGAAGGAACTGCAAAAGTTTTAAATTTGTAGTGAGAAAATTTAATTTGCATCTGCACAGGAGGAAACTTCTAAAGAATAAAGGCACTGTAAGCTTCTTGTTACAAATCTCAAGTTGTAAATGAAGTGGATTCTAAAAATCTTATTGCTCCATCTTCCACAGTAATTTATATGTGAAATTACTGGAGAAATATACATCAATCTGAGAGAGCTAATGATACAAAAGGCATTGCATCCACACCTTATAAACCTGGTTTGTAGAGATTCCTTGATAATGGCAAACCCATTTTTATTTAGGATGAGGTTCTTCCCGACTAAATTTAGCAAACTGAACTTAAGGACAAAGTCGAAACTTTATCTTGTCTAATGTAAAGAATCACCTCTGGAAGACAACTGAGAAAATTCTAGGGGGTGCATTTAAAGTAGGGGCGATGATTCCTTGCTTATAGGTCCGACCCTCCTTGGTTATAGAGGTCATGGGTAACTAGCATTTGTCAGAGGTGTAATCTGAACATTTTTAAATTCTTCATGAGGAATCCAGATCAAAGTGTGGGGCCAAAGGATAGGACAACTGCCCACTGGTCTTCTGGGTCTCCCCAGTCATCATGAAGTGGGCATGGAGTTGATGCCTTACATTTAGAAAGCATAAAGCTGCACAGAGTGAATCCTAGAGAAGGAGTAGAGTTAGATACTTACAACAATACTAATCTTATCACAAGCAAAACATAGCAGAATTGATATGCATTATTTCCAGAGAGGGAATAAGTAAGAGTTTTAATTGTCAGTATGTACTATCTGATGTTGAAAAAAATATATTATCTGTATCTATCTTTACATATATTTGTAAAGAAAATCAGTTTAATGGATAAATTTACCATGTAAAAACATTATTAGTCTGAAAATTGAAACAGAGCTTGGTTGAATGATAAATGAATTGCCCTATTATTGACAGAGCTTGTAGATCCAGAGTGGAATATTTTTCTTGCATAGGAGTACAGGATATTGCTGGTGAGTTTGAGGGTTGTGTACAGGATATGGCAACTGACTACAGACCAGGGAAGCTGAGGTTACTGCCTGAAGCTCAGTCTCTTGTTTGTAAGACAAGAATCTGTTTTACAGGAACAGATTAGGTTATCCATGAGTCCAATAGACTGTTAATTGAAATACCACTAGCCTGCAAACATTAAAGAATAGGCCTTTTTTTAAACAATGTTATTCTGAGTTTCTAGGACTGTTGTCATTTTCCCTCCATAAGTATTAAGGCTAAAAGCAATTTTATGGTTTTAATGCATATTTAAATATTAACATTATACCAAAAAATTATATTATTGAGGTATTGAGATCAGATTTGCTTACCTTAATAATTTGACCTTAATAAAATGATGGAAAATAACAAGCTCTACAACACACATCCAAATCTGCATCTGTGACACACAAAAACCTCTTCAAAATAAGATTATTAGGGCGACAAAGCTAGCCTCAAGAAATTAGAATATGTCAGGATTGCCGATGTATATTTAACAGGGCCTTTTGGACATAGACATTTTTAACCCTGTTTTTGATGGCAGCAAGAGCTCCTTTGTCTCACTCTCACCCAGCAGGGCAGTGCTGGTGCATTTGTGGTTGCTGTCTGTGCACACCAGCTCAGGGCACACCTCCTCGCTTGGGTACCACCCTGCCCGTGCTGGCACTGGTGCCAGCTGCAGAAGGGTGACTTGTATTTCTCAGGCTGGCCCCTCAGTTTGAATTGAGCACAGCAATCACTCTGTGGACAGCTAGTAATCTGGCGCTGGTGGTGCTGTCCCTGCTGGACAACTTCCAGCTGCTGTGATCAGGAGAGCACACACTCGCCCTCCCATGGTGGGAATAGGCTGCAGCTCTGACATTTGCCTTGGGTACTTTGGCACAGTTCCCAGGCACAAGCTGTTTCTTTGTTGTTTATCACAGAAATGTCACCTTTCAAGCAGCTATCGGAGAGACGCAGGTCAGAGCTGACTCTGCAGTAGCTTAAACACTACTTCTCCCAAAATTTCATCCTTGGGGGATGATGCCTGTGTCTAAATTGCTAAATGAAAGAGGGCTAGGGATTAAACCAGGCAACAGTCTTGCTCACATTCATATTGTTTGAAGCTAGTTTCCTCTATAGGAGATTAGTCATGTTTGTAGAGAGCTGGTTGGAGTGGTCCAAAGGAGAGTCAGGGAGAGAGCTAATAGTTAAGCAATGTGGATTATAAGGGGTACTTAAGCTTGTTTCATTGCACGCTCTTACTTAGTGAGACAGATTTAGCCTCTGGCTTAGCTTTAAAGGGTTTCATGATGTCAAAAAAAACCGGATAAGACATTTGTTCAACTGCTGACTGGACCTCTGCAAGAGTAACTCCTGTACTAGCAAGGATTTCTTCCCATCGGTAAATTGGAAATATCCCAAATAAATAAAAAATGTTTATAGACATCCGATGCCTACCTCATGTTTCTTAGCATATTATATACATCCTGTGTCATCTTCAAATGTGTGAAATTGTCATTCTGTAAGTATATTCTCCCTCACACACATTTGGTTGGTCTGAATCATACCCCTCTGATTAGTTACTTCATCAAAACACAGCACTTCTTTCCGATTGTAAAAGGGACTCTGCTCCTTGCTGAAGCCACAGAGAACACACCCTCTTACAATGTGAACTAATTTGCTCATCGTTACCAAAACAGATTAGTCATTTGACTCAACTGTAGTTGAGTGACCTGTAGTACCTTTTTTTTTTCTTTAAGTGCATGTCGAGCTGGAAACAGAAAAATATCCACATCTGTTGTTGGAATATGCTTTATTGTAGAGGGATATATGAATTCATTGTTGGGAATGATATTTAATCTCATCAAGTTTGGGCATTGACATAGGGCAATTCCTATGAATGTAATTTCTGTACTTCTGCAACCACACTCCACAAATGTTTTCGATGAGAAGAGCGTAAAGAAGGGGGTGCTTGTTTAGTGTTTCAAAAAGAATAGATTGTAGTCACTCAGGGAATATTTTCCCTGTCAAGTAGTTGGAGTCCTTAATTTATGGTCAGAAAATCCTCTAGAGAATGCTTTATCCAGACATATCTCACCCCCTTTTCTTTAGTCTTTTTTTTCATGTTTGACAAATGTGATTGTACTCAGGTAGAAGAGCTGTATTTCCCTTCAGATCAAATTACACTCAGTTTCCTCAAACAGAGAGACCACTTTGGGATTTCTGCTGTGATATCTTTCTTTCACTCTCAATATATTCACAAGAGTTCTATAAATGATTCAAATTCTAATTGTGGGGAGAGGACATAAGGCAAGAAAACATAGATTCATGCAATACCAAATAATAAGAAAATATTTTGAACTTCATATAAATTTGAACTCTTACTGAGAGTAAGGACAATCTCAGTATACAAAAGTACTATAAAATTCTCAGTGTTTACATGTATGTTTATAAAGCTGAGGTGTGCACAGTCTACACTATATGTTTGGTTATTTCAGGATCTCTGATCAAAATAAATTTTATTTTCCTTAAAATACCATTTATAGTGACTTTCATATGTGAGAGGCAAGTATGAAAAAGAAATCTAAAAAGGCTTTTCAGGCACAAACTTTGAGAGGTGGCAGATTTATGATCTTCTCTGTAATATAAATATATAACTTGTAGGACCATAACTTATAAGCATCTTTAATCACAAGATCACATAATATTTTCACTGATTTATTTTTTCTCGGTCTCATTTCCTGGTGGATTGAAAAATAGAAATTTAGGTTATCAGTCTTGAAGCAAAGACCGATGAAGTTTTTAAATCAACTGAAGAAAAACATTTACGTGACCTTTGTCACTTGATTTAATAGCTGAAAACAAAATTAGGCTTCACTTTTTTTACTTGAACTGTTCCAGAGGTTTAAAAGGCATACACTCGTAGACCATACAGGTTGAGCTTGTTGACTGCAGAAAGGTAGTGGTGCCACTTGGGAGGCTTGGGTTCCATTCCAGGCTCTGAGCATGAACAGATGCAGTATTTATGGTTCATTCCTCTCACACATAGCCCGATTTGTCCCATTGCCCCCAGTCTGCTCCGTTCTTACCCTTATTCCGTTGCCTTATTGTCCAATTCATTTGCCTGGCTTCATGTCCTTTCCTTACATGTTTTATCCGAATCCTGATTCTTTGCACAGTCAGCTTCTGCCCCTCCTCTCCCTGGTTCTCATCCAAGCTTTCATTTTTTTCTACTTTGGCTTCATGCCAACTTTCCTGTCCTTCTGTCCCACTTCCTTACAGTCCCAATCTCCCTTGTTCAATCTCAGTGTTTTCATCCTCACATGTCACTTTCTTATTTCATTTTTCTGATTAGTCTGACTCTACCTACATCCTGGCTCCTTGCCACATTTCTCTTCTTCCCTTTCACTTCATTTATTTCATGCTGTTAGTTCCAAATTCCAGCTTTTTATCTATGCCCTCTTCTATTACACACACTCCCCCATGCTTTCTACCCTGCTGCTAGTCTTATTCCCTCAACCTACTTTTTCTAATCTGTTCCACTTTGCTGACCACAGGTGGTTATGGTCCCCTTTTCTCTGCACGCAAATAGAAAAAAAATATCTTCCTAATCTATATTGTATTAGGAAGGGAGATCTGTAATGAGTTTCAGACATCATTTCCTGTGTTTAGAGCAATACTGTGGATCAGATTTGCAATTGCAGAGGAAATGCTGTTTAGCCTCTGAACACTATTGCTCTTTTTTTTAGGGGTTTACCTATGAAATTTTGTCTTTAAGGGACATACAGTTATCTAAGGCATGCTTTTATGTAATGGAGAACAAATACATGATCTTAAAAGCTGAGTTGAACTCTAATAGCTTAACAGTTACCTTACTCCCTGATGCTGGGAGTCTGTGTCTTACTACTCCCCAGCAGTAAGGTTCCTAACCTACATTTTTCTTTTTTATGTCCTTGATGCTTGGTAAAGTGCCTATTATCACCCCATTTAATTAGTTAAATAGTCTCCGGTGTTATTCTAAGGAGTTGTATTGCTCCATGACTTATCTGATCTTATTTATTCGATCTATGGAATATATGGTTAGCATTAAACTACAGCATTTCTATCACAGAAGCTTAGTCATTATAATAATAACAGTACTAATAAAAATGGAAACTATTTCCCTGATTTTTATTCTTTCTATTGCAAATCTTTTGAACATCCAACTGTACATTTAAATAGAGCAGCTGTTACTGGTTCTACTAACATGTAGGCCTACAGTGGCCTGTACTAGCAAAAGGGGGCTCCCTGATAAATCCATTATAATAAAAAAAACCTATCTTATAAGGATGGGGTTGCTGGTTTTTTTCAAAGGTTTGAAACTTGGCTAACTTTTGATGATTTTCCAAGCAGACAACAAAAATAATATTCTCAGCCTATGAAATTCATTTTTGGCCTAATAAAAGTCTTCAAATCATACAAACACTGGAGCTCACAAGGACAAGTAAAATATTTTTCCACACCTGGCTGCCACAAGTGCTTAATTTTTGGTTGCTTTATTTTTCTGTCTAATTAAAACAAACAAACAAAAAAACAAACCAAAAATAGCCAAACTGAAAACCCACAAGCATTCACAGTCAGCAGTGCTAGCAAAATGCCAAACAAAAATCACACAATCAGGTAAACATGCACTTTTCAACCCATTAAGATAAATTTTAGTCATATGAGCAATAGAAAAATGGTCCTTATGAGTACAGATATAGGTAATTTTACTCAGTGGTGAAGACTGCAGATTCTGGTGTAACCAGTGATATTTCTTGTGTTCTGTCTAGAGGATTTGTTGTGTCTAGTGAACATACACCTTAGATATTAAAATAATTCTTGGTGATTTTGCTGTATCTCACACAATAGTGTGCTATTGATGGTCAAAAATAATACTAATTTTTATCTAAGATTGTTGTTCCACTCGTTTCTTATTGTACATCTTTGTCTCACTGTGGATGAGCACATGCTGGGGACCATATCCAGCAAAAATGAAGTAGTGACCTGAGAAGTGACAGCAGGTAGGCACAGGGTGCAGCAAGAAGATGGTGAGGGCTTAGGCAGAGAGAACTGAGGAATGGATGTGAAGAAGTGCCTAGGAAATAAAAAATGAGAAGGAGGTTAGGAACCAAAAGGTTGATGGTGAACCAGGTCACTTAGGAATGGTAGAATATGTCCAATGAAACAGACAGAGAGGAGTGGAGAAGTGGAGACAAATATTGGTGTTGACAGGGAAGAAAAGTGAAAGACTGAAGGAATTTACTGTTGGGGGTTGATGCAAATTGGATAATGCATATTCATTGCTGTGTAAAACAGCACATGAGGACATTTGCATAAAACCTCCAGCTTTCTGAATTTTTACTTAAGCAGGTATCTCTCTGATGGTAAAGAAAGTAGAATAAATGATCTGAGTTAGTGGCTCTGGGACTGGGACTTGGATAATAAGAGCTAAAAGCTCAGGCAGAGCCAGCAGCTTATCCTTTGCAGGTGCTGGCACATATCTAATGTCCTGTACATGGCTTCAGAGGAAAATATCTGACCAGACAAGAGAAGAAGACACTTTTCAGGAACACCAGTTCTGCTCTCCAGCTAATTCATTAGCAGTAAAAAATAACATGGTTTGAGAGCAGTTTGGAGCTGCCTTTGAATCTCTGCTTCATGCCCCATATTTCCTACTCTGTCACTGCAGTCACTTATCTGTGGCAGGAAGCCTTGCAGTCTGGCCAACACTGGTGCTCCCGAGCCTGAGTTTTATGAAACTCAGAACTGGGCTTTTTTAGCTAACATTTCATGCATGGGACAACTTAGCCTCCTTTTTTTTGGCACAGGGTAATTGTATTTGAAGTGTATAATGTGTGTATTATAGTAAACTTATTTATGCTGCCTTATGTCACAGAATGACAGAATGGGTAAGGTTGGAAGGGACCACAGCAGGTCATCTGGTCCAGTCTCCCTGCTCAAGCAGAATCATCCCTGAGCACAGGGCACAGGATTATGTCCAGACAGTTCTTGAATATCTCCAGTGAGGGAGACTCCACAACCTCTCTGGGCAACCTGTTCCAGTGCGTGGTTACCTGCATGTAAAGAAATTCTTCCTCTTGTTCAGGTGAAACTTCTTGCCCATTGCCTCTTGTCCTACTGCTCAGCACCACTGAGCAGAGCCTGGCTCCATCCTCTGACACCCTCCCTTCAGATACTGACAGACATTGATGTGGTGCCCTCCGAGTCGTCTTGTCTTCAGACTGAATGGGGCCAACTCCCTCTATCTACGCAAGGGAGATGCCTCAGTACCCTACTGACCCGTCACTGGGCACCGCTGCAAAGAGCTTGTCTCTGCCATCTTTGTACCCTTCCTTCAGGTATTTAACCACTTGGATGAGATTCCCCTGAACCTTTGTTTCTCCAGGTTGAAGAATTCCACCTCTTGCAGTTTTTCTTCATATGTAAAGTGCTCCAGTCTCTTAGTCATCTTAGTGGCCCTTTGCTGGACTTTTTCCATGTCTCTTTTGTATTGAGAAGTTAAGAAATGGGCACAGCACTCCAGGTGTGACCTCACCAGTGCTGAGTAGTGAGGAAAGATCCTCCCCTGACCTATGTGCAACACTCTTCCTAATTGCTGTTCAGAAAACCATTTGCTTTCTGTGCAGCCAAAGCACATTGCTCTCTCATGTGCGACTTGGTATTTACCAGAACCCCCAGGTCCTTTTCTGCAAAGCTTCTTTCCGGCATGGTCTGGTGCCTGGTGTTGTTCCTTTGCACTTGGCCATGTTGAGCTTCATGAGGTTCTTGTCTGCCTGTTTCTCCAGCCTGTTGAGGTCCCTCAGGATGGCAGCACAACCCTCTCTCGTATCAGCTACTCCTCACATTTTAATGCCATCAGTGAACTTTGCCCCACCCACCAGATCATTAATGGGGATGTGAAACAGGATTGGACTGATCCCTGGGCTACAGTGCTGGTTACTGGCCTCCACCTAGTCTGCTTGTCACTTGTCACCAGCCTGGCCACTGGGCCATCTGAGTGGTGGAATGTTGCCTGTTTCTCTTTGGCAAGCATCACGTCAAAACAGGTTGTGAATGGATGTTCAAAATTTAGCTTTGCCAATATTTTCAAGACTTGCTCACTAGTATAAGGCACAGCCTAGAAGTACAAAAATAGGTATCTTAAAATGTATTAGTGATGGCCAAAGTCACAGCCCAATGTGCAGTGGGAACTGGAGCCTGAATGCTCAATGAGTGGGAATATGTAAAGCATGGACAGTCTATGAAGTCCTTTGAAAATGAGGGCAAAGATCTTCTGGCTTGCTGAGAAAAGAAGGAATCAGGAGAATGTAAAATATGGGACTTTCAGATTAAAGTGTGAGACAGAAAAATATTCTTTGCAGTACAATTCTTGACAGTCAAAGGGTAAGATATCCACTATGAGATGTCAGAGAGAGTTAGAAATATTGCAATTTGAGCAGAATACCAGGATAATAGAGACAGACATGCTTTATTTATACAGAAAAGGTAACCAATTTTGTATTTTGGGAAGGAGGGTATATGAAGATCTAAGAGGAAAAAAATTAAGGTCTAAGGTGTTTCCTGGTGTTTCCTGTTCTGTCAAAAGGTACTGAATAAATAATTAATGGTATAAAAGGAGAAGCAAGACAAATGATATTTTACAAGCAGGTATTTTAAGTAACTGCCATTACTGTGGCATTTTCTGCAAAGTGACACTGTCTATTTTTTTTTAATTTACATGAATTGGCAAAGACTACACTTGAAGAATAGGAGAATATATATATATGCACACACTAATTTTATTCATAGGTTCTGCAGTAATTCATTAAATATTATGTTATTTCTTGACATAGTCATATGTATGTTATTTGTAACTCTGCAATTGATATACCTTTGCTTAGTGGTAATTTGCTGTAATTATTCTACAAATATTTCTACTGTTATGCAGAGTTCTGAAGATATGGCAATTATATTTTTAAATACTCCTTCTAAAATATTAGTGAATGAGGCAGATTCCAACACAGAGAGTTGTGTATTCAAAAGCAGGTTATTTAAATTGTCAGTGACCTGAATACCTTAGTCCTTGTGACATGCATCAAGGAATCCCAGCAGGAGATATTTCATTGGCAGCAGGAAACATTGATATTGGAGCATGGGATTTCTTGTGGTATAAATCCAAACATTTAGTAACCCAGAAAGCTGTACATTTTTGCTAAACTAAAAATGCATTTAAAACTGCCTTTCTTTGATACAACTACTACCCCTTTTCATAGATTATGCACTAGCTCCATAACTAAGCATGTTCCTTTTTACTAACAAAAAAAGACATAGATATTTATTTATTTCTACATGTGTTGCAAGTTCTCAGTGGAAAGCAGGGCTAATTGGATTTGGAAATAAACCTGTTATGGCTTCCCCACTTCTTGGAGTTTGCTGAATTTTCTGCTGTTACTGCAAGAAAAGAAAGCCAGCAGTAGAAATCTGAGAACACCAAGGTCTTTTTATTTTTACAGAAATTTGCGACAATATTTTCTTGGTTTTCTATGATTAGAAGCTTGGAATTTTCTTTGCATTTAATGGATTCCTCATTATCATGGCTTTTCTAGTAAGTTGCCTCCTGTCTACTGAATCCATATTGATTTTTTTTTTTTTATTGCAATAATTTCTTTCCTATTTATTTATTTATTTATTTATTGCATGGGTTTATGCAAAATTATTATCCTTTCCCTTGCTGACTTCCAATTCAGGTCTCATTTATCTCTAGGTCTGTTATTCGACTCTGAAGAATCCTTTCTTTCCTTCACAGCTATTTTCCCCCTGTGCTCATCCTGGCCTCTCCTGTTGGTTACACTTATATCATACATGCTGTTTGCTTTAGCATATATTTAAAAATGCATGTAGTTCTCTCATTTAGTTGGGCTCTATATTCGCATTCTAAAAGTATTTTTTGTTCCTTATGCAGCCTTTCACTCCTTTCTGACTAACCAGTTTATCAGGATAGACGTTGCTACAGCCTTTGATGGGAAAGTATCTCTAGACACTTTGGTACAGACATAGAAGAACTCACTAAAAACAATTCCTTGCAGGAATTTAAAAATATCTTCTAGACTTTTTCATTATATGATACTCTACCCTCCCCTACTGTGCTATAGTTGTTACCTTCACTAGTAGATCAGATGATTTTGGTAAACATAAGACAAATGTGCCAATTTCTACTGCTGACAGAGAAGAGATTTACTTCTGTGATGATGGCTGTGAGTCAGACCCCTTTGACAGTGGTGGCACACAGTTGCATTAGTTAGGCATGAAGAAATACTTGTGATCTGTCTTAACAGGTGGTGATGGAGTGGTAGTTTTTTTCCTCTGTGAAATTGTTTACATATGTATGAGTGGAGGCAGACTTTGGGGGTGGAATTATGCTGAGGGTACCCTGAAATTTTACAAGAATTGTATTTTACTCTGCCACTTGTGATTTATAGAAATGTGTTTAGTAGCTGCAGAAGGTGGGGGTTGGGAGGTACTACCTGTGGATTATAATATTATTTCAGATAGTGCAGGAAGGAAGGAATAAACTGAATGACAGACACCTGTCCTACTTCTCACATTTCGAACACCTCTGGTTTTGCCCATTTTAGACGAATCTTGTGAAGCTGCTTTTGGTGCACCAGGCAAATCCCAATCTTCTTAACTGCAATAATGAAAAGCCTTCAGGTAGGTAAAAATCCATGTATGTAATGTGTATATTGTATCATATATAATAATTATATACAATATAATATATTACATTAACAATATATACTATTAATAATATAATTAAAAAATTTATAAGTATATATTAATTATATATAACCTATATATTAATATAATATATTAATACTATAATGTATTATGTTATTGTATTATATATAATAATGTGTATTATGACACTGTTTTCTTTCCTTCCTGCTTTCTTAGATATAGTTTATTTAGTGTGTACATTTATACACACATACATGTGTGTACATTCTTACAGACATTGCTGAAAACTGCTAGTCATGGTAACTCATGATATCATATCAAATGCCAACATGGTATTCCACTTGTTTGTTGGTCATTCCCTGTTTATTTTTAGCTATGTTTCTTACTTGAGAGTTCTGTGCCTTGGTGGTAGCTGCTTTGACACATTTTTGGTGACTCTCGATGAGTTCCTTTCTGTCTCAACTTATTATAGTACATTGAGTTGGAATTTCTATAGCTGTTGTCTGGAAACAAATTCAACACCTACTTTGGAAGTGTAGCTGCCATTTTTTACCACAGAAGGCACCTTCTTAAACCAGATAGCAACAGGGAGCTAAGACACTGGCTCTAAAGATAACAGAATTGTAAACTCTGTTAGGTTGGAAGCGACTTCAGATCAACTGGTCTAACACAGAGATCAAAGCAGAGCTAATGTCAGTAATGCTAGCTAGCAGTGTTGAAAAGAAGAAATACATG
Organism: Daphoenositta chrysoptera; assembly: GCA_013397915.1. Classification (NCBI taxonomy): domain Eukaryota; kingdom Metazoa; phylum Chordata; class Aves; order Passeriformes; genus Daphoenositta; species Daphoenositta chrysoptera. The sequence continues at coordinate 929,380 of VZRO01002270.1, forward strand.
GTTTTTCAACATCCCATGCCTAGGATAAAATGAAAATGGAACTCAGTACTGTAGATGATAGAAATTTTCTGTCAGGTTATTATCCTGTCAGGTGAAACTTCCTTTGCATGATAAAGCAAAATATGCTATGCTTCAAGTGCTGTACCGCCTACAAATACATTTACAGGGAATTTCATGACACTTAACCTTAGAAGATTTGTTTGTGGTTAGATACGTGCCAGTTTTTATTTGTAAAAAAGGATGTGGACCAAACTCAGGTAATCTAACAATACAGTTAGCTAACCACATTTAGTAGGTACGTAACACATCTGAGTTAACTGTCTTTCTGGTCTGCAAAAAGAACTGATTTCAACACTTCTGTACCAATAAGGCATATAAATCTAGTTTGTAGAAATGTAAAACATTTGAAAAGGATTTAAGTGCATGTTTTCATAGAAATAAAGTGTTGAAAAGGGTGTATTGTTTTTCCTGGAGTTCTGTGAATTTTTGAATACTTTGGTGTGCTACACAGCAAGAATGGTTTGGAGGTTTTGCAGATGACAACCCAAGTGTGTACGGAATTTACTTTGCCTTTGTTTTCCCAGTAATTTCAAGTATGATTTTATGATCAATATCTGAGCAATTCCTTTCATGTTATCTAGCCACATGTTTATTCTTAATCTGATCTAGAGATTTTAATTCAAAGGAGCTTTTTGGAACCATTTTCTTGTCTGATATCTTGGTATTCCAATGTCATAGATGTTGCAGCTTCTGATTTTATTGAAGAAATGCTTCTGAAAGCTGAAATTATTTGGGAGGAGAAAACAAAAGACCCTTTAGCTGTTTCTACTTTATCTCAAGAAGAGCCGTATGAAGAGATTATCCATGATTTGCCCACAATTTCCAATAAACTGTAAGTAAGTGCTGGTGTTGTTATAGAGCAATTCCTTGAAGCCACATTATCCTTTGAACCACATCTGTCAATCTGTAAATCCTAGCTGTGTGGCCTTGGAGATATTCAAATCCCATCTGGACATGGTCCTGGGCAACTTTCTTTTCATGTCCCTGCTTGAGCAGGATGGTTGGACCAGGTGCCCTCTAGAAAGTCCCTTCCACCCCCAGCCATTCGATGATTCTGTGTGATTTAGTGGGTGAAGTAACTCTTTCCTTTTGGAAACCTACTGAATCATCTTTTGCATTTGTATCTCTCATATTTTTTGTCAATCTTAGTTTTATAGCTATAGATTATGAATAATAAAATATATTATAATAGCCAGTAAAAATTATGTGGGGTTGCCTTAGCAGAATTATTAGAGGCTAATACTGTAGACTCGAACATCCTTTTGTTAAGGTAGATGGGAATACTGTAAGTAAAACTACCATTGCCTATGACAGAAGCAGGGACAAGTCCTGAAAATAAAAATCAGATATGTGATTGCAGATTAAATTATATTGGTCAAAATTATAGTTACAAATTCATATTTAGATTTGTGCTGCTTAAAATTCAAGTGAAATCAAGTTGCATTTAGCAGTGTGGACTTAAAACTCAGTATTGGAGAGTCAACTGTGTCTTAAATTATAAATTTTCATGCTTTTGTATTTCATTGTGAATCTTAAAAAAGACTGCCATGGGTAGGTGAAAAGAGATGTACAATAGATATGGATCACTATTGGCTGTTTCATGGTAGTACAAGACATAATGATTTTTCAAATTCTTATTTCCAGATACTGTGATCCAGGGAATTTTAAAAGCTACAAATATTTTTTTTTTTTATGCAGTGTGCAGTTGTTGTATATTTGAAGTATATATTTGTTGGTTGCATAAGCTTGGAAAACACTGACATTAATTTTTCTGTATTAATCACTGAAGAGTGTGTGAGGAAAACAATAAATAAAACCTCTTATAAAGAGATGGATAAGATATATATGCTTCCATTTCATAGTAGTTATAATTTATGGTTGGCAGAATGTGTTTGGATACATTAAAATTTGGAAGAGGTGAGCAACTGTCGTGAAATGATCTGTTAAATTCAGAATCCGATGGGATATATTTATATTTATTAAAGATTGCATATTTCATGGATGGTAAGTAAACTGTGTTGTTTCTGCTTCATGATTTGTAGTCATTAATATATGTAGCTGGGTATATGATACTAATGGTTATGAAATGACTGATTTTTCATGCTTGTTAATTCCTTATGAAATAAGCAGTCCTCTAGTCTAAGCCACCATTTCAATAATGTAAATCATACACCTGAAATTTATGTGGCCTTCAACTTTCTTTTAAATGAAAAATTTTAATTTTGAGGCATTAAACTAAGACTTTTATTTTTAATTATTGATATGTTGTAATGCCAGAAGTAGAAGGTCACTCTTGTAGCTATGTTATGATGCCTAGCAAAAGTTATTCATGAAGGTTTTAGAGACTTGGAGAATTTTGTCATTATTCTTGCATCTAGATGATGCATTTCCATGTGTTTTACATTTTAGAAGTTTGTACTGCAGTGCATGTATTGTACTGGAGTCTGGTTTTAGTGCTAACACCCAATAATCTCCGGAAGACATGACTTGCCCAGAGTTGAAGTGGTCTGAAAATATTTTTTCTCTAATCTTTCCTTCCTGTTATACATAGATAAGGATAGCTAATTGTTGAGATTTTTCTATATGGTGACCCTTTACATGACAATAGTACCTACCTGCCATGTGTAAAAGCCTTCACTGGAAGTTTTGGAAAAGCAAAGTCCACTGAATGGAAAAAAAAAGAAAATTTATTTATGTGTGGAATTGCGATGAGTTTGGCTTCTGTTGGCAGCTGTATCCCTGTGTGGGACTGCATCTGGTTTGTGGTGCCTGCAGGAGAACACAGCACCAGGTGAAACCAGAGCCCCGTTCAGCTCTCTGCACTGACTGCAGTGGTTTTGCACATAGCCAGGGGGCCACTGTTAGGATACAGTAAGCTTGAAGTAATGCCACTTCAGCACGTTCTTGAGACTTTTGGCAGTCTTAGGTTTAGAGACTTCATCAGCCAGAGCTTTGTACTAGCTGTCCATCAGGTCTGCTATCAGTGCAGGAGAGTATCAGCTGGCCAGCCAGCTATTCTGAGATGGGAGCGTTCTTGGAAGGCAAAAGTATTGATGTATTTTGCCCATGCATCACTAAGCTCGCATTTCTGAAAATGGAGAATTGTTGGTGAACCATACCACACAGAGTTCCATGTTACTTAGAAATCCTCTAATCTTAATTTATAGTGGCTGAAGATCAGGTGTCATCACAAAGCTATTTGTCTCAGATCTTACTATCATGCTTATAATTGTGAAACCCAAAACCTTGCAGAGAGTTATTATTCCAAATGATAGTAGACATATTCTTAAGATATAGTGAATTATCCTCCAGAGTGTCTCCATGTTGCCGGTTAGAGAGGCAGCCTAGATAACTGGTTTCAACATGTTTTTTTCAATGGCTAATCTTGAAAACAAAGAGTTTCATCCTTCATGCTCTGTTTAAAGAGTCTGTAGAGAGATCTGTAATGTGCTAGGTTGAAGATAAATATCTGTGTTGTTCTTGTGTACCAAACGGATTTTTTAGTGCTGAAGAGTAGTCCACAATAATAATCCTCATGTACCATTGCTTTATTCTTCATTGCATCCATTCTTCATCAACTCTCCTGATGTAAGAAAGTATGTTTAAACTGAGGTGGTAAGTTTTGCAGTAGTTCCTAGTAACTCTATGTTGTGGCCATGTTGCTTTGTAGCCATTTCTCAGAAGAAAACAGTATTCAAAAGCAGACTCAAAAACGATGAACAAGCAATTATAAATAGCATGTGTTCTCTCAGCAAACATAGTTTGGCTGGTTCAAATTTAAATTACAGCATTGATTTCTGGAACAACACTGTGAAAAGGTGAATTGAAAGTCAGCCTCTACTCAGGCAGAGGAAACAAAATTTAGCAGTCAGTATATTTGAAATATGCTGTTACCAAGCAAACCTGGTGTTCTTCATTGCACTCAGTCCCATCAGTGAGGTGTGGGTGGCACAGGGCAGGGCTGCACTTACTTCCCTCTGTCACTCCTCTTGTCTTGTACTTTTCTTGTGCTTTACACAGGCCCTCCACAAGCTGCAGCACCTTTGAGGCCATACCTGCTCCAGCATAGTTCCTTGGTCATAATTGACCAAGTAAATCAGCTAAAGGACAGAATTTTAATTTTGTCATGAAGTTACTTGAAGATTGACCATTGCAGCAAACCTAAGGTCTATGCTGGAAAGTTTTGCCTGTTTTAATTCTCATGATACAATCAGAAGAAAATTTGATACTCCACTGGCAAAAATACGTTGATTGACAAAGCTTACAGTTCAGAACATTAAATTGGCCATATCTGTTTAAAAGTGACTTTAGGCTCATGCTATGGCTGCAATGATCACCACTGTACTTCTACTTCAGTACATGTGCCTGTAGAACTTTCCTTGGTGAAATAGTCCTTTAATACACGGATAATGCAGTCATCTAGGTAGTGATAAATACTAAAAAATTAAGAACTTACTTTCAAAGTAATGCTAACTTAATCACGTATATTTTCTGATATATGTTTAAGTAAAACTTAATTATAATAATGGATGTGTTTCAGATTCAGCAGCACAAGAATATGAAATAAAATGAAATAGATGTGTTCAAGACAAAAAAACAGAAAAGAGATTCAATTTTTCTTACATAGCATTTCCATGTAACCATTTATGTAGCACTTGCCTTTCAATTATTCTAGTGTTTTCAAACACTCTCCTAATGTTTAATCTCTTCTGAACTTTCTTTTATGTAACTTCAGAAATATTTTTAGCCTGAAATTTCAGAGATTATGCATTTATAGGCATCAGCTGGCTTAGAAATTGTTTGAAGCATCTCAGAATTGCCTGCGGAAGGATTACAGATATTTTCTCCAAAAAAAGCTGTAAATTCAAAGGGCCCATGAAAATATTATTGCAGATTCTGCCTTGATATCATTCTCGGTATCAAATTAGAAGGTGCCTTCATGCTTACGATATTGATGATAAAACTTCCAATTATTTGATTGTCAGCTCTCAGTTTTTCGAATGATTTCTTTTTTTTTCTAATGACATGGTAGAGGATGGCAACTTATAGAAAATAATCTAAATTTATCTAAAAAAAAGTCCAATAAAAATACACAATACTTCAAATTAATACCACATATGAAGGCTTCTTTGAATAAAAATAAAATTAGTGTTCCTCCATATAACATTCAAATTTTTTTCCAGTCACATAGGCAGGTAGAAATTCCTACCACATTCAAATAAGATTACCCTAGATAACACTTCTTCCTGTCTGCTATGCACCATTATTTTGGCATAAGTCTCCCTTTGTGGTTAATTATCTATTAATTATCCATTAATTTTCATAAAAGAAGACAGTTCATGCTAATCTACTTGCCTACATTAACATAAAATCTTCCCTTGCACTGTCCTATAGTTGAGCTTTCAGAGGCATTGCTTAACTTAATCTTGTGACTAATAGAAATACTTTTCTAAAAAGCCAGTTTTCTGGAAACATTTTATTTTGGTTTATTTTTCATAGCGTTATCTTGAACCTGAGTCATAATGAACTGTTGGAGAAATTTTAATACATTTTTTCTTTCACAGAATCATTCACCTTTTTGTTGTAATATGAAATATATGTCATCATTTCCATCCCATGAAATCCTATTAATATCTCATAAATGCACGTAATTTATAGGCTATTCTCGTGTACATCAGTACATGAAATATGCCTGTTAAATTATGTTGTTATTGTCATCTTTAGTTCAAAATGCATCTGTTGAAACAGTAGGCACCCATTTTCCCCCACACTTTGCTATGATTTACAACCACTTCTCTTTTGTGACACATGAAAGGTTTATTTGGTTGCAAGGAGTTTATAGCTGAATTTTAAGAAGTATTTCTAATGTGTGTTGTGTGGTTGCCACAAAAGGGGTAATATTAAATGGGTAAGGTTCAGCTTCACAGCAAAAAAATCCTGGATCTTCTCAACTAAAAAGAAACATCACATGAATATTAAGAAAGATGCAAGCGATAGTGCTTTGGTTTTTAATATTTGAATTGGCTTATGCTTTTCTTTGAAGCTTTCTTCTCTTTGTGACTAAAGAAATTTGAGCAGTTTTGGACAGTAGCAAAAGGCTACTCAGAAAGAAAACTTCATATTTCATTCTGTTTTGCTCAATTCCAAATCTGGGTAAAATGTGAACTAATATTAGTCATTTATGTTTGTGTCACAGGTGTTTAATTGCTTCTACAATCTAATCACTGATATGTCTTATTTTAATTGCCAAGTTCTGTTCTGCGGTTCAAACAAAAAAAAAAAGAGGGGGGGTTGGATCTTTTCTCCATGTGACATTTGGTAAATTTATCACAAAACTATCTAAGGTGAATCAAAACAATAAACAGAAATTTTCATATTCACCAATGTTACTCTAGATGTTTTACATTTAAATGTCTGAAGCAAAAAATCTTGAGGCAAAAAAAAGATTTATATTTCATTATAAAATGTTTAAACTAATTCTTTAAATATTTGCAGACTGACAGTTTCATCAAAAGAAAAGTTTTGTTCATCTATCTTTTATTCAGTAGGAAACTACTTTGTCTTGTTTTTCAATGAATTCTGCCTAGAAGCTGCTTTATCCTTTGTTTCTAAAATTATGTGTGTATTTCAGCTGTTTCTAAGAGCAGTTCTTATCCTGAGTTGCTATCAGTGTTATCTACGAGTATGCATTTGAGTTAACTGTGTGGATAATCATGGCTTTTTTTATAATCAGTGATTAAACTCAAGTAATTTAGAGTAAATATGAGATCTATTTTAACTAAGTTTGGGCTTTATTCCATAGTGGAACGAACTATTCCCACATTCCCATATTGAGTACACATTTCCTTTCAAAGAAATTATGTACACATTTTGGCAGGGAGCTGATGTACACTCCATGAGATTGTCCCATTTGCACTGTCAGAATCCAGACGATTATTTTTTTAAGATGTTTGTGTTTTCATCTCCTGCAGCTGATTCCTCACTAATTCCTTGGATATACAACTCTGAAAAATCATCCAAGATTTTGGCATTGTTGTTTTTCAAAAGTGTCATATTGTCTGAACTGTCAATAGGGAAGACAGCTCCATATGTGTAAGAATAGGTTTAACTTTTATGTGGATAAAGAGTTTTGCATATTATTGGAGTAATTTCAGTCTGCTATTTTCTTGCTTGTTTGCTTGTTTGTTTGTTTGTTTGGTTGGCACTTAGCACAAATTCAGAGCAGCTTCTGGTCATAAAATATATCTTGGATTTTGCCCAATTAAAAGTAAGCTAAAATGTTATGGAATTTAATTTTAATAACGCAATGAAAATATCTGTATTGTTATGTTAAAACATACTATTTTTCAAAATAGTATTGTGTAGTTTGACAGTGCTTTTTAAATCCAGTTGCAAAATTGGCTATTGATTTGCCAGCCTAGTGCTGTCAAAAGCAGACTCATGCATATTCTCTTTGGCTTGCTCAATTCTGCTTCAGAAAAGACATGCATAAAGGTGAATTTTAAATCAAAGTGTGTTGCTCCGTGTCTTTGGGAACAGAGTAGCCTATGTGAACAGTTTATTTCTCACCAATTTCTTTTTAGTACTTGGACCAGGAGCTTGTGTTTCAGCCCTGAGTTGTATCTCAGTTCTGTGCTTGTGCCACCCACATTTGATTGTCTGTCGTCTTCAGTAGGGGTCTAATTGCTTTATTGATTGTCTTTGTAGCAATCCCCTGGCTTTACCGATTGCCAAGCAAGACAGTTTGCTGGAGAAAGACACCATGTTCAAAGATGCAGCTAAAGGCTTGTGTAAGCAGCAGTCTCAAGACAGTGCATCTGAAAATGTCCCTGTGAACACCACAGCCAAACTTGAGCAGGTAACGGCATGCAGTGTCTTGACATTTTTGTGAGTGCTTAGGTCTGGAAATTGTGAAGTTAATGAAGCTGAAGACCACAGTGTTTTTTTCCCTCACCATACAGCAGTGCCATTTGCACTGTGGAGCCCTGTCACCTTGGTCACTCCCTGCAATCTGTCTGGCCCTGCAGTTTCCTCTGCAGATTGAACATCTGCCTCCTGCCAGCTCCTGGTGGCGGGTCAGGGGCTGTGGGGAGCCTCTGAGCTCCTCAGGCTCCGGCCATGGCTCACAACAGGGGAGGGACAACTGTTGGCACTGCTTGTCTCAAACTCAGTGTTACAAAATAAACACAACCTGGGAGACTGAAAAAACAAAAATTATATCTAAGGAGTATCAGGTTGCAAAGTAAGTGTCTGTAATTCAAAGCTAGGAATTGCCAGATTTACAGCCGCAGTGTTAACTCCCTTTCTTGTGATAATGCATTAGATTACCAGCACTGATTATTTGGATACCCTTTACAATTTTCTCTACCAGGAGAGCAATCTCATTCAGTATATAGGATGAATGCAAAAAGAGGCAATTATCTATTGCTTATAAATCTAGCATGTCCCAAGTTTAAATGTTTAAGACTTAATTTGTTTTTAGGGTTTTTTTTTTGGCTTTGGTTTGGTTTGGTTTGTTTTTTGTTTTGTTTTGTTGGGGAGGGTGGGCTGGTTTTTGGGGCTTTTTTGTGATACAAGGGGTTTCATTTTCTGTTACATGCATTTGGGAAACACATATTCCAGAAGTATTCAGCCATTTAAGAAAAAACTATTTTAGAATCAAGGGGATGGGGGAGGGGAGTATTCCCATTAAAAATAATTTACTGTGAATTTGAAGCATAACAAAGGAGCAAGATATTTGTTTGATTTAAGCCACGTTCAGTTCAAAAAAACTGCATCTCTGTCTTGGCAGAAGAATGCACGCTCCACTGCTTTTTATTTGGATGTGTTTCAGAGGAAAAGCTTGATCATACGAGATCAATCAGTGCATCCATATGTAAATGATATGAGTCAATCTGTGAAAGAACTTCAGCCTTGGAATCCTGTGGAGGGCTCAGTTCCCTATCCAGTCAGAGGATACCACAAAATGTTTTGCACTTGGCTTACATCTTATTCTCATGTTATACAGTTTCTGGTGTTGCTGACTGATGTGATTTAATGGAAACAGTCATTCCAAATGACAATCACTGCTGGTCAGAAAGGTGAATCCTTGCAACCCTTTAAGGAGGAATCCTCCTATAATTGTAGGAAAAGAGAGGAAGGTATTTAGCTTAGGGTCTTGACAAGACTATTGCTATTGCTTACTTCTGTTCAACAGAAGTGTGCACAAGAACACTGATACTTCTTTCTCCCTGATTCTCTTTCTGTGTAAGCCTAGATAAAATTATTCAGGTTTTCATTATTTCTAAGCTAAACTTCTGCTTTATAGTTTGTGCACTAAAACACACAGAAACTGATCAGAATAAGAACAGCTAATCTTCCAGGTGAAAATGAGCAAACAGAAGTCTTCATGCTGGTAATTTCAGTCTCCACCATGACTTTGAGTCTCCTTAAGGTCCCAGGGCAGATTTTCAAAAGGACTCCTGCTGTTTCACCATACTACCACGGAACTTCCCACAATAGTTACAGTTCAAAGAGAAGAGAGCAGGCTCAAAGGTGAATCTCTTTTAGCTTTTTTATTTGAGAAATTTCTGCAGGAAACAGTCTGAAATTCTGCTCTAAACAAGCTAGGAGTGTGTATCTTATGCTTTTTTAGAAGCAGGGAAAATTAGAAAATATCTGTAGTTGCTGAATTTGGAGTTATGCTCCCTAGCATGGAAGGATAGGAAGAGTCCTGTCTGAGAAATTATCACTAACAGTGGATAGGTTAGAAATGGTGCTATTTTAATGTGTTTTTTAAATGACTGGTTGCATCAGAAAAGAATTAACACAGCTTTTCAGTTGGCAAGAGCTTATTGAGCTTTAGTTCTTGTGAAGGAAAGAAAGTAAACTAATTTAATCACTTCAGGAAACAGTTAAATTTTAGGAAAGTAAAGAGTCCCTGGATTTTGTCAAATTAAAATACGTAATATTTTTTCTTTCTTGAAGTGAGGTAATTGTGATCCTGGAAGTACAGGGATTGTATTCTCTACTACTTGCCACACATTATGAAGGTATATGTAGGTATATGTGTATCATATCTGTATTTGTCTTAATAATATTTAGACCTCAGTTTTCAAAGATGATATTTATCCATGTAACACTTTTTTAAATTATTGGTTTTTAATGTCAGAACTTGGGAAGTAAAGTTTTTATTTAGTGCTGATACCAAAGGAAGGCTTTGAACAACCCCTTCCCACTGTTCCTGCCTTTTGGGTATCCTAGTTCTAATGAGTTTTACTGTCTTTTATTTTTACCAGTTGCATTCAAACTACACTCAAAGTAATCATGTTCTGTTTAATTTTTCAATAGGTTATGTGGAGTCATTACTTGGATTTTATGTTCATACATTATTGAAATATATCAGGATGATATTTCGTATGCTTTGTGTCAGAAATATCATACATTCTTAGGCAATATGACATGCAGATTAGGCCTTTATTGCGGGATCAAAAAGAAAAAATTCATCCTAGTACAGTTGAAACATGCATTTTTAATAGAAAAAGCCTGTAACTTTTTTGGTTTGGAAAGAAATAACAGTTTAAATTTATATATCGCTTCAGGTTTTTTTAATTGCAAAAGTGATGAAAAAGAACCTTAAGAAAATATTATTTCTCATGAAGATTTTTATTAGTTGAAGCATAGGAGATGGAGATGAAATGGCTACATCAAGAAAGCACTTTGGACCGCTCTTCGCTTGAATTAGCTTTTTTTTTTTAACTTAGGTAAAAGGTGTTCTTTGATCATCCGTAATGTCAAAATCTGTGCTGCCACACAAAGAAAGCAGTATGAATAATTTCCAGAATTTTATCATTTTCTTAATTTCTCTTCCTCTCATCTGGGAAGGATATTTTTTGATAGCAGATTGGAATTAATGGCTTGGAATTTAATTACATGCTCCATGCTGCAAATAAATATAAATTAAATATTTTCTTTCGCTTAATTTAGTCTTTTTTGAAAAATAAAATTGACTTATGGTTCTTGTTTATGTATTGTTGGTCACATGAACTGTGTGACAGGGTATCCCCTGAAGCCCTTTTGATTGTTCCAATATCAGTTATGACACAGACAAGGCTCAGCTGTGCATAGCATAATATTATACATAAGAGCTGGGATGCATATATATTTCAGTGACACAAGTATGTAAAAAATACATACAACTAAAGACTGTTATAAGAGCAGATTCTGAATGTTGTTAAGTGTATGTAATTTAAGACTAAATAGAAATCTTCATTGTAAGCGTTACAAAAATCTGAAAAGCTAATCACTTCAAGATGCATAGTTATATTGGAACTTATGCTGTATGTATGGCTATTTTTCTTTTATGTCTCATAAAATATACATCATGCAATTAGAATGATAGCCAGATAGATGCATTGAGGTAAAAAACACATCTGTATGCTCAGAAAAGTAGATGAGAATGGGACTTTAAGGTGCCTATAAATAAGGTATTAATAATGTACATAACATTTACTGTTAAGTCAAATCAGTTGTGAATTTAAGGGATTTAGAGTTTATTATTTCTATGTTATTAGTTTTTTGTTGAACTATGAAATTTGATGCAATGAGTCAGGTAGAAAATGCTGAAACACCAAATCCTAAACTTTGTAGAGAAAAAAAGTTGAAAAGATTTTGATTTCCTTACTTGGAGTTTTACTGAACACTTCACATTTCTAACCATATCTAGAGAATGAGAATTTTTGGACATGCCTAGATTATGAAATAAACGTAAGCCAGGGCCTGTTTGCTGGCCTAGGGCTGTGTGGGATGAGTCCATACACATCTGTAAGGCAAAACTGTTTTCTCCCACCAGAGATGGGGCCATGCCCAAATGACCTGTGGGAAATTATTAATGTCATATGACCTGAATGATATCCAGGTTTCATCTGCGTGAGTGCTAGCTGATAGGAACCAGGAATGTATAAGGAAGTGTGCTAAAAAGTTCAGAAAATACAGAGAATCCCAAGGCAGTACTTTTATCCAAACCCTTCTTTTATTTACAAATACATGGCAGAGGTTTAATCTTCATAGAGATAGATTAAGAGAAGCTCATTTTATGGCACAGATGTTCTGAGTTTTGATAGAACACAAGGGAGTGCAGTGAAGACTGATGCCTGTTTTGTTCCTGCATGCCAGGTGAGCACATTATTAAGGAAAGGAGGCCACAGACTTCTGTCTCTCTGCTCTCTCTCTCTACAAGACACTTAAAAATGTTCTTGGAATTCTTTTGATAATTTTTTTTTTTTTGTATTCCAAGGTATATCATCAAAGACAAATGGCAAAACGTAATTTAATTTTTTTTTTTATTTTGCCAAGTGGAATTCTTGTTTTCTAGTAAGCCGTACATCCAACTGCCATGATAAAAAACAAAAAGAGCAAAAAATGCCATCTTCTGTGTGACAGAGGAATCTTCATTCACTTTAATGGGGTGAGGAACAAACCTCTCCAATAGGCAGACGTACATGTATAAGGCACAGGTAGGGAAATCAGAGTATCAGGTTCTCTGAACTAGACCTTGAACCTATGGAAACAGTTACAGTTTCTGGTTTTTTTTAAGCTTCCTCGGTACTAAACCCAAGTATCCATAGTCTTTGGGTTCTTCCCCATGACAAAAGCACGCTCCATGTTCCCTCCAACATTTCCCAGTCTGCTTGCTGCTTCTGCCCCTGATCTTCATCACTGCCAGAGACTGAAGGTGCTGAGGTGTTCACCAAAAAAGGGCAGGGCCTGCTTTTCTCCTGAGCCTTCATTTTAAGCAGAACAATAGAAGAAAGAGGTTTTATCTTCATTGTTCATCCTCAAAATAGACCCGGAGTTATTATAATAAACTCTGAACAAACAACTTAATTCTACCATCATTCACATGAGAATTTTCTGTTTCTGGGTATTTTGCTGACATAAAAAATAAATCAAACTACATTTTAAGTGTAGATCATTATTTATGAGCACACTGCTTGATGTATCAATGTTTATTTTGTCTTTAATCAAATTTCCATTATCACCGATTCTTTTTTCTTCTGTCTCCTATCTTAGTCTTTTGGATCTTTTTTTGTTTCATCAGCATTTATTTTTTTACTTACCCTTGCAGAGTTTATATTATTCACTCTAATCTCAAAAGTGCTAAACTATTTCACTCAACAGTTTCGGCTAAAGTGGACTCTTTTGATTATGTTCTCGTTTCCATAACAACACAATTCCAATTTCTTACTAACTTACTTCTAATCTGTAAGAAAAATTCCAGTCGAATTTTAAATCCCATATGATAAAGAGTGGTCTGAGAGCTTTGTTAAATACTGGACAAGAAATACTTTACAAGTGCGCTAAGTAATTTCTTGATTTCTTCTGCTATAAGCATTTAATGAAGAGAGCAGGGAAATTGCATTTGATCTGAGAATCTTTATTGGTTTAAGTATTGCAAGTGGCACTCTGGTATGTTCTTAAGAGCCCATCAGACTCATGCAGTTATACACCATAACATTGATAATAATTTTTATATTCTTCTCTTGATTAAAATTAATGATGTGGAATTGTTTGGGAGTGACAACTTTCCAGTTTTCTAATGCATATTTCCCATAATTTCTAGTGGTCTTAGTTTATACTGTAAGCTGGAACATCATGGTACAGAATGATTCATTATAAAGTTACTTTAATTTGTGTTTTCTAGATAAAGCTAATGCCTCCAGCTCCAAATGATGACCTGGCTTCTCTGAGTGAGCTAACAGACAGCAGCCTGCTTTATGAGATTCAGAAGCGTTTCAACAATAATCAGATATATGTGAGTTGCTATTTGCCTGTCAATAGTAATCTTTCAAAAAAGACCGAAGAGAGAAGAGGAAAAATAGGATTACTATCTTAACTACTGGACAGTAACGTGCCCCGAACTTATGACTAGTTCTAAATGGATGAGGGCGNTGAAGAGAGAAGAGGAAAAATAGGTTTACTGTCTTAACTACTGGACAGTAACTAGTTCTAAATGGATGAGGGCGTGTGTGTGTGTAAGCCCTGCAATTCCTCAAGTTTGTGTAGGAAAAGAAGAAACAAAAAATGGAATATTATTTCAGACAGATCCCTGTCCATATCTTATCTATAACTTACTACTAACCTACCGAACTGCTGAGTGGAATGTAAATGTGAAACACGTGGTATTATTTTTAAATATATAAGTTGATTACACTGTTTAGACTAAAGGAATGTGGGGGACTTTTATGTTGCTGTGAATCCTTTTGAAATTATGGGAACTTCAGTTTTAGGTGTTATGGCATTCAATGGTGAAAAAAAATCTGGGGTTTAGAATCATGGATCAAATCCTAAAATATTCTCATAATACAAGTATTTATTTTTCTTTAAGTTATCTGGTATCTTTTCACTTTCAAAGATACCAGAAAACTTAAACTGAATTAATGAAGATTGCACAGAGGAAGTCTTTTTTTAAAGACACTGAAAATTCCACCTGAAAGGATCTTCTACTTTGGAATTCTCTTAGCTTAATAGAATTTGTAGGCAGTGATCTGGTATTCTGCTCAACAGCAGGCAGTGTGCTTTGGTAGAGTGTCAGCATCAGTGCTGAAGATGTTTTCATCTTGACTTGGTTCTTAGACTTAGAAGGAAAAGTCCTTGGGCTCCAATTCCAAACCAAAGTCCTCATTAGCACTAAACACTTTCTGCTTCCTGGTTTTTTTTAAGCTTTATAAAGTTTTATTTTGCCGGAAAACCCAACAGTGAAGTCAGGGTGGGTGAGAGAAGGGAAATAAATTAATGCATTTTAGAAGAAAAACAGTACATTTACTATGAAAGACAATATTTTCCACCTCCCCAAATCAAAATACGTCATCTTGAAAGAGACAGCAGGACTGGAACTGTTCACATGATGCTTTGCTGTCTGACCTCTTCAGAGACAGAAATTTTTGCATTCTAAGAGTGTAACATAGCAGCAGGTATTTATGTGGAGTGAAAAGTATATCAGCAAGAATGACCTACAATCTTATACTTATGTGCATAGAATTGTAGAACGGTTTGTGTTGGAAAGGACCTTTAAGATCATCTGGTTCCAACTCTCCTGCTATGGCCAGGGACATCTTCCAGTAGAAGAGGGTTAACTCAGAGCCCCGTGCAACCTGTCCTTGAACATTTCCAGGGATGGGGCATCCACAACTCCTCTGGGCAGCCTCTTCTAGTGCCTCAGCACCCTCACAGTAAAGAATTTTTTTCCTAGTAGCTAATCTAAATCTCTTCTCTTTCAGCTTAAAACCATTCCTCTCCATTCTTTCACTACAATCCCTGACAAAGAGTCCCTCCCTATCTTTCCTGTAGGCCCCTTCAGGTACTGGAAGGTTTCTGTAAGGTCTCCGTGGAGCCTTCTCCACGCTAAACAATCTCAACTCTCTCAGCCTATCTTCACAGCAGAGGTGCTCCAGGCCTCTGATCATCTTCATGGGCCTCATCTTGTTCCAACAACCATGTCCTTCCTGTGCTGGGGACCCCAGAGCTGGATGCAGTGTTCCAGGTGGGGTCTCACCAGAGCAGAGCAGACGGGCAGAATCCCCTCCCTGGCCCTGCTGCCCACGCTGCTTTGGATGCAGCCCAGGGTACAATTGGCTGGCTGGGCTGCAGGAGCACAGTGCTGCTCATCTCCAGCCTCTCATCCATCAATAGCCCCAAACATCAAATAGTAAAATCCTTCAAACTTGCACTCCTTACATGGTTTACTCTTTCTGATATAGTCAGGATAGTTTTTCCAGATGCATGCTCATACATTCATATACACATACACTTGCATAAAGATTTATATATGTATCAATTACTCCCTCTTACCCCACAAGCAACATGTTTTAATGTATTAGCTCTGGATAACCAGTATAGCATTTCTAAATTATGCCATCTATTCCAAAAAATATCACTTGAGGAGCTTGTTTATGTGGTAGGCACGCCAGGAGTTAGACTCGATGATCCTTGTGGGTCCTTTCCAACTCTGTGCAGCTTCTGTGATTCTATGACACTTTTGTAGTTTAGCAAGCAGTAAGTTACAAATTAGCTTTCAAATATTCTACCAATAATATATGTAGTGCAATTTTTCTCTGCATAATTTTCAGTTATTAAGAACTCGGTTTTATTACAAAAAGACCAATTAATTCTGTTCAAAATGTAAATTTAGATCTCAAGTTCAAACTGTAGAGTTAAAAGCTCAGAATTCATGAAATTATGTTTAGCATGTTGTTAGCTAGATTTAAGAGGCTTTGCTGAGAGTTCTTTTTGGAAGAAAGCCATTAGTCTCCTTAAAAATTTAATTTATTACTTAATAAAGCAACTATATCTTCTTTTTTTCAGACTTACATTGGTGATATACTGTTGCTTGTTAACCCATTTAAAGAACTTCCTATTTATTCTACCATGGTAAGCGTTCTCTTTTTGTAAGATTGCGGAAATTTTTTCACAATTCATATGGTTCATTTGACCGGCCAAATCCCTAAAATTAATTAACGCATATGCCCATTCTATGTAGGGAGCATGTTAGTTTTAGTATTCCAGCAAAACTTGAAAAATTTCTTCCAAGATACAACTGTTTGTGCTGTGTCTTGTTGGTAAAGCAGACATCTTGATAACGCTTTGAATGAGCAGGAGCACTTTTGGTTGTTTAGAAATGGGTGACCTTGGTGGTTTCTGCCACAGTCAAACTTAGAAAAGTAGATGTATACTTCATACAGTGGTTGTTTTAGTTCACACCCCCTTGCCCAAAACATGATTACGGTGATAACAACCTTGGATGGTGCACAAAGGCCTGCTCCAAAGGATGCACAAATGATGCTCCACACCAGGCCTCTCATCTGGGATGTTGCACAGCAGCGAGAGCAACGTGCTCAGCACGAGGTGAGCACTGCCCTGGGTCAGGCATAGGGAGGTGGCTTGTCCTGGGCACAGGCAGCGTTTGGGCAAGGGGGACTTCAGTCATGTGAAAATATTCAAGAGTTTTGATCTCTCCTTCATCTTCACCCAGACATTTTAGAGACAGTGTTAGTATAACTGTTAATTTATCTTCCTCTCTTATCTTCTCATTGATGCACTGACATCACAGAGATCAGGCTCCCTGATAGGGAATGTTCAAATATGTTTATTTAACTTACAAGAATTATAAAGGGTTACAAATTGGGTAAACAAATTGTAATTTGTGGCTGTTTGCTACGTCATGTGGCTTTGTGTGTATCAGTAGTAAATCTGAAAGAAAGAAATGCTGTGACATTCATGGTAGGAGCATCACATTCCAAGTTGGGAGTCTGAATTTATTTCTAAAAATGGAAATCATCCATCATCTCCAAGGTTTTAGGTGATGGTATTTTTTCCTGTCACTGTGTATTTTATATTAGCTACATGATTTTTGTGCACCAAGAGAGACATGTAAAAAGAAAGAGTTTAAATATTAATATGTTTCCTGTTTACTTCTCTGTGGTAGATTTATTTAATTAAATTTATCATGGGACCCTTTTTGTCCTGTAATTGTTTGGGTCACCTTGGATAATAATTGCTTTTGCTTCATCATTGTAATCTGCACACTGTTGTACATTATTCAGGTATTTCCCAGATGATCAAGAAACCATGGGTGTAAAATCACTTTGTTTTTGAAAGGGTCCAGTATACTGCAACAGCTTAGCTGACATTTTATTAAAGTCTCTAAGTGTTAGGTTGTCTATATATTAAAGTAATAAAAACTGATGATGTCGATTCCTCACTATATGCTGACATGGTATATGATGTGGGTCACTAGTTAGCATTTTTGTTTCAGGTATGTAGCTTGTTAGCTGTCAGAAAGAAAAGGAATGCAAACATCTATTGGGCATGATACAATTTTTAAAACAAGAATGAAGCAGTGAAAAGATTATCATATATATTTTTTCAGTAACAGTGACATTTTATGTTTCCTTCTTTTTTTGAAAATATTGTTCATAACTTCTCTACAAACATAATTTTGTTATCATGCGCTGACCTCTCACACTTTGTTCCAACAGAATACTACTAAAATAAATATTTTATAAGAAATTATTCACTCTGAGATGACATACAGAATCATACATTAATGGACACTGATGTACTTTGCTTATGAAATTCAATGTAATTGCTAGATGGTAATATTGCATTTTTACATGGAAATACACTGTACTACTACACTACATACTATAATAGCATTATACTATGAGGTAAATGCAAGTATGACTTTGAAGGTGTCCTAGAAGTGACTGTAGAAGTGCTTGAGCTGTGCTCATGCTGCTTTATTATATTCCTGCAGAATTTACTTGTGCCTGATTAGGACAAATCTATTCTTGAAATTTGTGTTAGAAAAATATGTACACTTGCAGCCCTTTGCATTGAGCATACATATGTGAAGGTTTTTCTTTTTACTTTGTGACATTCTGAAATGATTCCTGGAGAACTGGTGTGGATTTAATCTTTTTTTTTTTTTTTTTCTGGTAGCCCTTAAGGCCTGACTGAGAATGTATCATGGAGGATTCATTCAGCTACAGTATTGTAGCTGCCCCAGGATTGATGAGCTTAATATCTAAGTAAATAAGACAGGCATGGGACAGCAAGGAGTGAGAACGTCAGGATACCATCAGAAAAAAAAAAAAAAAAAGGGAGTTTCTATAGCAGATAATTGGATTTACTCAGGCTCTAAGGATAGTATATGTTGCCAGCTATGTGTATCATGAGTTATTCTATATTGCAGAGAGAGTATTTGTGGGACACTGCCCTGTCATGTAGTAAATTAATTAGTTTGTAACTTATGCCTTTGATTTCAATTTTAACTTTTTATGGGATGTTCATATTTCATTTTGTAAATTTTCAAGTCAAGACACTGAAAAACTAGAAATGTAAGGTAATAAAAAGTAGCTTACTATGTTTTGATTTACTTAATGCACAAACCAGTACTGTTAAGTCCTCTAGTTATGTTTACTTTTGTATCTTAATTAGACCTTCTGTGTTTAAAGCTCTATTTTCTGTAATTAAGATCTTCATAGCTGTTGCAAAAGTATCACTTCTATACAGAGAGAATCTGTTCACAATGCTTCGAAAGCTTTACAAAAGACCCAAATTAGGGGGGTGAAACATAATTGTTTTGAAATGTATTTATCATTTTAATTTTCTAAAATTTTTCAGGTCACCCAGCTTTATTTAAGTAACTCTGGAAAACTGTGTTCCTCACTTCCCCCACATATATTTTCCTGTGCTGAAAGAGCTTACCACATGCTATTCCAGGAGCAGCGTCCCCAATGCTTTATCCTCAGGTGAAAATTTATCTTTCTATTAATTAATTTGTACCTCCTGCCTTTCAGCTGTTTCTCTTGGGCCTCAGCAGTTGAGATCTCCATTTTATTTTTTTCTCCAACTGATTTTTTTTTCTGTGTACTGATCTCTGTATCATATATTAGAGCAAAATAGAAATGAAAAAGGTTTAATTACATCTCAAGTTCATGAATTCTCTTGGGCAATTGCCACTCCATGTAGCTGCATCTAATTAGGAACAAGAGTTAATGGTAAAGAATTCAAAACTGCTGTGTGTGTTTGCTAATACTACATGAATCAGTATTAGAAATAGAATCTATTGACAATAGACATGATAATTCCTTGACTAAATTATAAACCTCTGTGGTGAGGCACCTGTATGGGAGCTTGCACTCTGCCTCACATGTTTGTGTGACCATGAGTTTGTACTTTAGTTCTCCAAGCTCAAAATGGACTTTAAAATGGATTTTAACTTTTACCCTTTATTCACAGTGTTGTTTCAATGATAAATAACTTCAAGATTGTGAACAAATGTATTAGTAATTTGCAGAGAGTTTCATCCAAATATGCTGGTTTTATAATGGTGAAACTTGGCATTCACCTGGAACTTTTTAATCCCCAAATCTGTTAATCCTTCTTTTCTCAAACTCTCTGAAAGCAGTGAGTCTGGTGAGTTTGATGCACTCAGTAAAAGAAATTTGTTGTTCAGTCTTATCACCTCTATCTTTTCACACTTCACTTATTTTCATATCTTCTGAATCTTTAATCTTAATATCCTCCATGGGATTACAGAATCAGTGAGATTGTAAAAGCCCTTTGAGATCGTCGAGTCCAACCTTTGGCTGAACACCATTGTCCACTAGGCCATGGCACTGAGTGCCATGTGCAGTCATTTCTTGAATACCTCCAGGGACAGTGACTCTACCACCACCCTGAGCAGCCCATTCCAATGTCTGATCACCCTTCCTAAGACGAAATTCCTCCTGATGTCCAACCTAAACCTCCCCTGGTGCAGCTTGAGGCCATTTCTTGTTGTCCTGTCGCTGGCTGCCTGGGAGAAGAGGCTGATCCCCACCTGGCTACAGCCTCCTGTCAGGCAGCTGTAGAGAGCAACCAGGTCTCCCCTGAGCTTCCTTTTCTCCAGGCTAAACATCCCCAGCTCCCTCAGCTGTTCCTTGTAGGACTTATGCTCTAAAACCTTCACCAGCTCCCTTACCCTTCTCTGGACTCTGTCCAGCACTTGAATGTTTTTCTTGAAGTGAGGAGAGCAGAACTGACACAGGACTTGAGGTGCAGCCAAATTTCTTACCATGTTACCAGGTTTTTTTTTTCCCCTGTCACTTCACATCTGAGCAAAAGTTCACTCACTGAAATTGCGCATTTTGCAGCAGGAAGGCATTTGGCCACACCACTGAAGAACTTCCTATCAGTTATTCACAACTATTTTCAGTTTATAGCAAGCCAGCTTCCCTCCTGTATGCTTAACACCAAGAGCTGACTTCATATAAACTTCTAATGGAAGTTACAGAATAAAATACTGTTATTAGTTATGCTCTTAAGTAGCCAGTAGGTGGACTTTTCATAATTAGCTTCCTTCTGACTGCATTTTGCCCCTGCTTTTCAGGATATGAAAACACATTAAGCACTGACAAGATAAGAAAAGAGCTGTCTAGGGAGCCTAAATATAGCGTTGTTAAAAGCTAAGGATCCTTAATAAATCAAACCACAGACTTATGGCATGCTGATGGCTAATTTTGTGAATAAAAAATCATAATGAATACATAAAATGAAATGCTCTAAGTTGTTAGCAGCCAGGAGTGTCAATATCCAATGATACTGTTGTGATAAAAATCACATTTTTAAGCCAAATAATCTGGAATGGAGAGAAATCCTTGTGTTGTACAGTGGAATGCATTGAAAGCTTTGGATATCCTCAGTTTAGCATCACCAAAGGCATTCTGATCAAGTTAATAATATTTATTTTTTGAAAGTATAATTCTATATATCATAAGTGCAATGGTCTGCTGCAGTTACAGATTTATATTAAAACATTTTTTAGAAATACACTGTCCAATTTAGTTTAATTTTAGAAATATAATTTCCAACTAACATGCAGGATTGGTCAGTTGCAAATAGCATTACTGATAATACAAAACCCTTTATTTTGTATTTAACAGTTTTGATTGCACATATTTGATTCAAATCTAGAAACCTCAGTCACTGGGAGCAAGACTCAGTGTCTCATTTACGTACTCTGAAAATGGAGAAGAAATAAATTATTCTGACCCCCAAAAGTGTTCAAACTTAGTCACTCTTCCCTGGACATATCTTACTATATTAATGGGAATTTGTAGTAGCAATGCTCACTGTTCAGGGTAGTACAATAAGGGATTGGTTTCAGAAGTTCATGCAGAGTAGCACACCTGTCTTCCTTTCAATCCAGCGGAAATCTTATCTGAGCACATTTTGTCAGCAGTTTTCCATCATTTCTTATTACAGTTCAAGTACTGCAGGAGTAAGTTTTTTTTTGTTAAGTACTTCTGCACTTCTAAATGTGGTTGCTTTGGTCAGAATAGAAAATGAAGTGCAAAAAATAAAACCCTGTCATTTGTATCATCTGAAATGACAGGTATATTGCTCCTTACATGTTTTATATTTTGTCATATTTTCCCTAAAGAGGTGATTTGTATAATTTATTTATACTGTGATTGTTTCTTACCAAACAATTATGATCCAATGATGAACCAGTGTTCTGAAATCATAAAGGTGTAGACAGACCTGCCTAATACGCATAAACTGAGGGCAAGCAAGTACTTATCAGTATTTGCAGAATGTAATTCTTAAAAATTGCCTGGGGTTGGCTGGTTTTTTGGGCTTCCTTGATTAACTACTTCCATGTGATTGTTCTGTCTGTCTAAGTCCCTCTCCATCCAGTAGCTTCTGTTGGTGGGCACCGACAGCCGTGGTGGTCTCAGAGCTGGGGTGTTCACACAGGATCTGTGGGTTTGGGAGTCACCACGAAGGGAGTTGGAACTCCAGCCACAGCTTTCACAGCCAGGCAGTTCGTGTGGATGGCCAAGCACAGGCTCTGCACGGAGCTCTCCACTCTGGGTGGCACCAGCAGCCCAGGAGACTGGCACAAGAAAGCAAAAGAGCTGGATGATAATCCAAATGCCATGGATGTGATGGGTGTAGCATCTTCAATTCCCCCTGGGTGTATTATGTCTTGTGTTCTTTGCTTCGCAGGACTTTGTATTTTCACACTTTCAATTGGTCTTTTTCCTAACAAATTTAGATTTTAATTTTTTATTTCAAAACAGAACTTATTTTTTTTAAATTATTCATAATATTTGAAGATAGAAAGGTTAGACCTGTAATTAAGATTGTATTAAACAAAATATTCATAAAGAGATAGTAGGGAACAGGCCCTCCATTGGGTAGTTATAAAGAAAAGCTGGAAAGCCAAAGGAGGAATAAAGTAAGAAAAGTTCATGGAACTTGCCTAAAGCCCTATGTGAGCATAAGATTTCAAATTCTCTGTTCATTTTCCTTTGCTTTGGAGTATGCTGCTTCTAGTTTAACCTTTTTAAACAGTGAAATAAGCTCTCTTTGTCTGTTCTGTAATGTCTTCTAAGGAAGTTTTAGTGCAGAAGAATGCTTTTCTGCTTTGATGCTAACTTACCCTACAAGTTGATAAGGCAGTCCAAACAAAAGTTATAAGCAACCAACATTCATATTGTAAATCACATTTTGAAAAAATATAGCGATGAAACAGTTATTTAAAAGAGAAGACAGGAGTTCTAAGCAGCATTAAATTGCTAAAGCAAAAATATGGCAGACAATGGTGACATTGCAAAAAATTTTACTCAACCTTGAATGAAATGGAATAAACATGATCTGGTACAAGGTACCAAATTACTTTTTCATTGTTAAATTGCCTCAAATGTTCCAAATAATGGTATCAACAATTAAAAATTTTTCTAACATAGGATTTCTTTCTCAGCAGTTCAATCTGTATTTCACTAAAAGTGAACATAACCCATTGAAATGTATAGAAAAATGAAGTCACTTGTATCTCTCTTTCAGACACCACAGTCTTGTGAATTTTGAAGCCCTGAACAGTAATCTAGTAACCACTTTGACCAACAAGCTCCTGTGGCAGGACTATAAAATTAACAGTGGAGCCGAGCATATCAAATCTTTGCAGCTGTGTCACTGCAATGTTCAGAAAACGTGACTCTTGAGAAGAAATATTCAAGAATGGACAGAAACTGTCCACTTAGTGCTTGTTTGCACGGTCCTGTGTTATTTGGACCACATTTGTCTTGCAGTGAGAAACAAGCATAGCTTTATGTTAAAAGTGAAGCAAATTAATGCTTAAGTGGGGAAATTCATGGTGAACAGTCCAGTTCCTTTGTTTAGGAAGTAATTTTTTTGGTCTTAATTTTAAGTTGCATTCCGGATTTGTAGCTCTTGAAAACAATCGAAGTCTCATCAAATGTTATTTTAGCATCCCTTCTCCTCACCCTCAATTTCTCCAGGTGTGAGAAAGATTTTTGAATCCTGGAAAATCTTTCTGTTAAAGAGGCTAGTTTTGGCAGATGAGGTTGGGCCTGAACAAACAAAATAATAAAATAGTACAGCAATTTGTTAAATATCAAGTCTTGTATAGCTCTCAGAATGATACAAGTATTTATCTGCTGGATGTAAAGGGCAGTACACTTTGGACAAGCTGTCAGCTCTTACAAACAATGAATTATGTCAGATTTGATTATCAAGCATGAATGAACACTCCTGTTCAGTAGCATAATCTGTAACTGTGACTGTACTAAACATCAGATGTTTTAACTTCAGAGAAGTTCCTTAACAGCTGAAATAACTGAAGAGCCACTGTTGCTAATCTTGTTGGTAACCTGTGGTACAGTGATAGCAGGTTACAGCTGTGATTTCAGATGAAATATATTGTGGAGGGACAAAACTGTTCCATCATCATGACACACAGTTGCCAGTGAACTGGCCAATGTTAGTGGGACCTGTGATAGATTTAAGTCTGCCTGTCAGCTAACTGACTTTCTGGATAATACAGGTATAAGATCTGTTATTTGC
Source organism: Daphoenositta chrysoptera (assembly GCA_013397915.1). Taxonomy (NCBI): domain Eukaryota; kingdom Metazoa; phylum Chordata; class Aves; order Passeriformes; genus Daphoenositta; species Daphoenositta chrysoptera. Next base: position 953,833 of record VZRO01002270.1, read on the forward strand.
AAGATTGTGAAATGTCTGTAAGGGAGGAATATCACAGGACTAATGTCCTGTTTCAGTTTTTCTCAGTTCCTGTGAGTGACAACAGGCGAAGAAACATGAATCTGGAGACTGCTGTTATAAAGGCAGAAGGCTAATGCTGGATCTTGAGAACAGAGGCAGCATGGTACAGTTAGTATTTGGAAAGTGGGGTCATCATTAAGAGGGCAGAGATGCATATTTTGTAGGCTGACATCAAGTACCATCTGACTTTTGAAACTCAGAAAGTCAGAAACTGAAAATCTGATCAAGGAATAGGGCACTTAGGGAGAACCTTGTTACTTCTGGAGAGTTTCTAATTTCTTATTAGTTGTGACAGTGACATCTCGACATTACACAATTTCTTTTGCTCCTAGACTTGGTTTAAACATGGCTTTGTGACCTACTATTTGAGATCTTCACCTAACATAGAATCATAGAATGTGAAGAGATTGGAATGGACCTTAAAGGTCATCTAGTCCCAACCCCTGCTGCCATGGGCCTCCCACGTCCCACTAGACCAGGTTTCTCAAGGTCTTGTCCAACCTGACTTTGAACACCTCCAGGGATGGGGAACCCTTAGCCTCCCTGAGCAACCTGTTCCAGTGTCTCACCACCCTCACAGTAAAAGATTTCTTCCTAATATCTCACCTGAATTTCCCCTCTTTCAGTTTGTACCATTACTTCTTTCTCTGTCACTACAGTTCCTGACTAAAAGTCCCGCTCTGGCTTCCCTGTAGGGATGTTGGAAGGTGCTATGAGGTCTCCACACAACCTTCTCTTCTCCAGGCTGAGCAGGCCCAACTTTCTCAGCGTGTCTCTATAAGAGAAGATGCTCCAGTCCTCTTATCAACTTTGTGACCCTCCCCTGGAGTTACTCCAATAATTTGACGTTCTTCTTATGTTGGGGACACCAGAGCTGGATGCAGTGCTCAGAAGAGAGCAGTAGAGGGGAAAAGTTGCCTCCTGCAACCAGCTGGCTGTGCTGCTTTGGATGTAGCCCAGGATTCACTAGGCTTTCTGGTCTGTGAGCACACACTGCCCACTCATGGTGAATTTTTCACTGATCATCACTGCCAAGTCTTTCTGTTCAGGGCTGCTCTTCCTCACTTCTCTGCCCAGCCTGTAGGTGTGGCTGGGGTTGCCACGACCCAGGTGCAGGACCTTGCACTTTGCTTTGTTGAATTTCATGAGGTTTGCACCAGCCCACCTCTCAAACATGTCAAGGTCTCTGGATGGTATCCCTTCCCTTCAGTGACACAGAGGTGTCACCCCACATCTTGGTGTCATCAGCAAACTTGAGCACTTGATCCCCCTGTCCATGTCACTGACAAAGATGTTCAACCATATTGGCCCCAGTTCTGACCCCTGAGGGACACCACTCATCTCTGGTCTCCACATGGACAATGAGATGTTGAGCACCACTCTTTGTGTGTGATGATCCAGCCAGTTCTTTATCCATCAAATGGTCCATCCATCAAATCTGGGTCTCTTCAACCTAGAGACAAGGATGTTGTGCAGGACAGTCTCAGACACTTTATGGAAGTTCAGGTAGACAATGTGAGTTACTCTGCCCCTGTCCACCAACACTGTAGCCCTGACATAGAATTGAGACTGATTGGTCTGTAGTTCCTTGTGTCTTCTGCTTTTTCTTTAAAAAAATGGATGTTAATATTTTCCTTTTTCTAGAGAACAGGGATTTCACCTGACTGCCACAATTTTTCAAAAATGATGGATAGGGGCTTAGCAACTTCATCTGCAACCTCCCTCAGGACCCACAGCTGAATGTCATCGGGTACATCAACATGTAGGCAGACTGTAAACCATTGCAGTCTTGGACCATAAACCTCCTGCTGGTGCCAGTAGGACATTAAAGTCCAGTGTCAGCCTCTACCTTGATATAGGAACATGGACAACATAGACAAAAGCAGTTTGACACATCACATATAGTAATGACAAGATCTATCATGTCACATAAGACTTAAGTTTACCAGGCAAACAATAAGATATTTAGCAAAGCTGCACGTGTGTCCAATGACAGTTGAATGAGATTAAACAGTGCATTGCTATCCAAGTATGAAGCTCTTTTTTGTCCTTCCCTCTTTAGTTTCTTCATTTTTAATTGATTTCTCCTTTGAAGTGATATTTGAATAGATAAAGGAATGACCAGACAGCTACTATATTTTGCTGCATTCTCATTTTCAGAAACTAAAATATGCAGATAACAGATTGACCAGCCATCACATCCATTGTACTTGTGAAAAATCTAATTGGCTATTCTAGAAACAGCCTTTTAAATTTGATCAAGTGAATAAATGAAGGAAGAGCATCAAATTACATTTTATTTGGCTCAGTTGTCTGTAAAGAAAACAAAATTTTATAATTCAAGTAAGAAACTCTTACATGAGTTTCTTAATCAGGCTTCACTAACTTCATCCTTTCCATCTCTCTTTCCTTTTCCTTCCTTCTCCATGCTTAACGTGCACCATTGATTCTACTTCCTTCCTCCATCCCACCACTTTCTTACTGTTTCTTTCCACTTTTGTCATTCTATTTCTTTTTGCCTTACTTTGGTCACTTTCCCTGTCAGAGAGTCTCATTCTTTTGAATATTTATTCCACATCACAAACAAGAAATAACAGTGATCCAGAGAGAATCACTAAAGTCAGAGTGTATTTCAGAAACTGGGCAGGTAATAAAATCAATAAGCTTTTTCTTTTCCTTCCTGTTCTTTTTTATTTTCTTTCCTTTATTCCTATTGTATTCTTCACTTTCCATTTCTTCTGATTCCCCATCATGACCACAGCAGTAATTTCCCCATCTGAAAAGAGAGCCAGGCAGCATTAGAGAGCTCCTTTGCTGGACAAAAGATAAAGAAAAACATAAAATCTGTGCTATAAATACCTTCCAAGAGGCTTGAAAGCATTAGATTTGATTGGCTTGACTTGTGGTACAAGACAATGTATCTTGACAGCTCTGACAGCCCTCATGAACATAGACAGTCAGACAGTCTATCTCCTGTGTTCTGTTCTTTATTTGTCATCCATAAACCTTCTGTTATTTGAAATGAAAGTTTGATGGAGGTACCTTAAATCCATTCAAACAAAGCTAGCAGAGGATATAAATAACATTTCAATTGTGAAACCAACAATGATTCCTCCCTCTCTTCCTTGCCTGTCATCTTGCAGTGGAGAAAGTGGTTCTGGGAAGACTGAAGCCTGCAAACAGATAGTGAAACACCTCACTTGCAGAGCCAGCTGCAGCAGAAATACCTTTGATACAAAGATAAAACATGTAAGTAGCATTCTGATCACTGAGTGGAACGAAGCAAAACCTTGGCCTCTTGGATAGGCAGAGATATTTGAACTGTATGGAAAAAAGCGTCTGCTCTGTAGAAATTTACAAATGCCTTGTTTTCACCTTTGAAGTCAAAGGAAGGTTTTTCTCCCTGAATGAGAGTGGGATTAAGCTCACATTGATGTGATAAGATGAATCTCAAAAGTGGAGCCAGTTTTGTTTCTCTTTTTTGGTGACTTTGAAAATCAGTGTTGCAGTGAATAGGAAACATTTCTGTCATAAGGAACTGGTTCTTAAACATAAAATAATTTGCCTTCAGTAAATAAATAAGTTTGCCTGTATGGGGTGGTGATGCGTTGCTGGACAGTATAAGAAGTGTTGAGACATCTGAAGTAATAGTATGCAAGACAGAAACTGTAAACTTGCAGGAAAACTGCAAGGATTGAACCAAGTTATATGGCTTAATATTTGTGTACTAAATATATTTAAGAAATAGGTAAGAGTTCTGAATATTTGTTCAGCCATATTTAATTTCCAAAATACATATTTCCATATATCCATATTTAATTCCCTGTAAAGGTTCATACTGACATTTTAAATTATGCTAAATCCTGGATTTCCAATTCAAATACTTTTAAAAAATTACCTTTCCTGATGAAACTTCTCATCACAGATCTCAGCTCAAAGACAGCTATCAATGGGTCTTAACCAATGGAGGTGGAAGAGAATTATCACAAATTTTGGTTATAGAAAGATCCTCTACAACTAGCTTAGATGGGATATCTGACTTTAGATAGTAAAGGTAAATGTATCAGATCTCCCCCACAGAGAATAGAGAAGAGATTCTAATTTAGTTGCCTTTTAAGGTGCGTTAATGAGCAGAATAGTCTGGATTCATTCCTGCTGCAGTTATGCATAGCCCATTAAATTAATAAAGCTGCACAGGTTAAAATAAGTGCTGAATTAGTCTAAAGGGCAAGTACATCCTAAACAACGCTACTTAGAGACTGGAACCTAAACTAAGCTGACAAGTTTTCTGCTGCCACCTACTGCACAGATGGCCGAATTAATTAATAATTGTGAAGGGTTTGATTTTTAGAGCTTCTGTCTTTGTGGTTTGAATCACGTGTTATCTGTGCCACTCCACAGACCTCTTCCCTCCAGCTAAGTCATCCAGGTTCATGAAAACAGTGATGCCAGAACAACAGTGTATCTGGACCACATTGCAATCAGCTTCTAAGGATGCATAGAGGAAAGTTCTGAAGGGAACCTGTCAGAGTGCAAGGGGTGTAAGCAACTAATTATACACAAAAAAGCTAAATACAATGGCTGTGACCATGAAAGTGTAACATGGAAATACATTAGTGAGACTCGTCATAAAAATGTCTGAATCTATTTTTAGCTTGGTTTTCGCTAGTATACTCCTGAAGTAATTCTATTTGAAATCAGTAATTTATGCCATTTCTGACATTATATAAAACTTCTAAATTCCTTTGTTGGGTTATTAGTATTGACTAACTTCATAAGCCATCTTCAAAGATTCTAATATTTCTGCTAAGTGTGCCAGCTCCAGCAATATGCCTCCAGTCACTCATATCCTAACTACTGCTAAGGACACAGCTCACATGTGAATGACTGTCTTCCCCTTTCACTTACAACTTCCACTATTCTGACATTGCTTTTTTTGAATATATTTATTTTGAGCTGTCTTACTTCAGTTTCTATTTTGGAAAGAAAAACTGCCAAGGATTTTTTAAATTCCAAGACAAAAAATGGTCTTTTTTTCCCCCCATTTATTAATCACAAGCAAACCTCACTGATGTTTCTTAAAATAGCCTCCTATTTATTTCCTCTCTTACTGCTTCTTTACTATTGTTTTGCAGGTAAACTGTATCTTGGAGGCCTTTGGACATGCTAAGACACCCTTGAATGATTTTTCCAGCTGTTTTATAAAGTATTTTGAACTACAGTTTTGTGAGAGAAAAAAAACATTAATTGCAGGTAGGTATCATTTAATCTGTTAATTTTGATATCACGCACAGAATGTCAGATCAGAGATCCCAGCGTGCTGTACACAGAGTTGGACAGCAAGGGCTTCAAAGTTTGTGAGAGAGGCAAGGGGGGTTAGGCAGTGTCAGGGGAAGGGGTTTCATAGCGTGTGAATTGATCACTTGTCAGGAGTCAGCAGTGCCTTGTCCTGAGTAACCACAAGGTGGCAGGGAAAGACAAGGAACAAATTGACACCACTAAGATTCCTCCTATTTCCCAGGAAATCACTTTTCTCTTTATTTCACAGATCAACAAACTGAAACCTGTGTAATGCGACACTGTGAAGTAACAGCAAAAAAGGGATTAATTTGTCCATTTGTACCTAATAATGTATGGGGTATTTTAAGTATCCCTTGAATTAGTGCATGATAATATAAACTGTTTAGTTAAAAACAAACAAACAAGTATATTCTGTAATACTGAAATTGGCAGTAATTTATTACAGCTTAGAACTTCTTTTGAAACAACTAGGAATCCTACTGATGTTTATTCTTGTTAGAGGCAAGATAGTGTGAAATTTGTTCCTGCTTTCAGAACAAATGTGAGTCTTCTAATCCCTACTTAGTATTCATTAGTGAAAATAAAAGAAATACAAGAAAACTGAGCAAACTTTCAGTTTGATTCTGAAAAATCTGCTCTTCAAAAGCATCCAGAGAGGGTTTTCATTTCTGGTCCACATAGGTCATCATAAAGCAACTCAGTGTCAAAGCAAGGTATGTCAGCAGAAATAACTACACACAGACAGTTTTTGACTTGCACTGTTCTTCCTGGATGGAGAAGTTGTATGGCAAGACACACTTTTGTTCCAAGTAAATTTGATTCCCTTAGATAAACATTTCCAAATATACTCATTTTTTAAATATAATTTTAAATGTGTTTATGCTTTCTGAAGAGTTTCCTAAAAAAATTCTTTGGGAATATTTCACAGTGGGAATCACATTTTCTTGAGACAGTTCACTATACTTAGAAAATATGATAGTTTCTTCAGGGAAAATGTCACTGCATGGAAAAATACTAACACTTTTTTCTGGTTTGTTTTATAATGAATGCAAGATAATTGTAAAGGAAATTCAAAACTAAAAATGTGTGATTTTGTTTTCATTTATAAGCTCTTGTGGGAGGAATGCAAAATGATATATACATTAGCATGGACTGAAGAGCATCTCAGTTGAGTTTGTAAAAATAAAGATCAATCCCCAAAGATAGCATTTTATAAATCCTTTGTATTGTACATGTTTAATTTGAGTATATTGTGTTAGCAAGGTGTGGGTTTATGAACAGCTCCACCCAGAACTGCCAGTTTAATTCATAGCCATTGCCTGTGACAGAATGAGTTAACGAGTGTCAGCTTTCTGATACACTGATTCTGTGGTTTTATCATTCTCAAGCCATAGGAGTTAAATGAGAAAATGCTGGGGTAGTCAGGTCCATTAACAAATATAAAAAACTTACTTATCTACCCTTCTATTCCCCAATTATTTAGTAATTGAATCAATTATTCTTACCAAATCTAAGGTAGCCAAAAGTTACATAATTTACTGTCAAGAGAGACAAGCCTTACTACAGCAGAAGTGTGTTTTATATTTCTGAAATTTACAATTGTTCCTGCTATTTGATTTGCATAGTAGATGTTGTCTTTTCTCACCCACTGCTAAGCATCACTTCTGAGTGAAATTGTCCCAGATTTAAACCACTATAAATGAGAAAAGAATCAGGCATGTTGTGTTTGGCAGGTTTAAATTCCACCCAGGGATTCTCTGTATTTTTTGCAAGATCATTTGCAGCAGTATTTATTGTCTTGCACTGTTTAAACATAAATAAAAAATTTAAATAAGCAGAGCACCTGATTTTGCTGAGCCATGATTTTATAACTCATTGATACTAACAGGGCTAAATCTGTCTGATTTGTAAACAAAAATCCAAGTGACACAAGACTGCCTCCATCAAAGGTGGTTTAAACTCCTCCACAGACAGATCTTACTGGTGGAGATTCAGAACAATTTGGTGAGGGAGGGACATGCAAAGTACATGTGTACACTTTTATTATAGGGGGCAAGCTCAGGGTGGGACTCCTTGCGCTTTCAGTGGGCACCAGTGAAGTTTGTGACAGCTTCTTGTTCATGCTGAAGTTCTTTTAGACCCTGGAAATGATCTGACTTTTGTCACATAAGGTTTATTCTTCTAGCAGAAAGTACAATATACCTAAATAACAGAAATATTCCCCATCGTTAGGTTTGATTCATTCTTTAACATAAACTGTATCTTTGCCAGGATGTTTAGAAAACAAGGATGGAGCTTTTGAGTGTGGTTCTACTCAAAGCCAGTACAGATATCCGAAGAGGTTTTTTGTAGTAAAAGGTTTTTATTGGAACAAACACTTAGAATAAACTATAGACCAGTGATTTCTTAAAGTTTGTAAAATAAATTCAGAACTCAAAGATTGATCTTCTGAATATCATTCCTAGCGAATGATTAATTCCTACAGCATAGTAGTAAAAGACTGATTTTTCTTTCTTTTTTTTTTCCCAGAACATTCCCTCAGGTAAGATGATATAATTCCTAAGATGAAAATTAATGCCTCTATAAATTTCCTCAAATTACTCAAAAAGAAGCTTAGGAAGAGCAAATAAAGTCTGAATATTTTCTGCCTTGCTTTTCAGTCATTCGTTTTCTCAGTCTTCACTTTTTGAAAAGCAAGGACTGATTTTTTTTTTTTT